>JAXQQM020081693.1:0-191756 GCA_034641835.2 Pinus albicaulis | reverse complement strand
AAAGTTGATGGACCTATTTTTTCGATTATTTGAAAACGTCCAAGCCAAAGTTTTTGAATTTTTATATTTTTTCTTTTATCCTCATGCACTTTATCCCATTTCAATGCAAAATATCCAATATCAAACTGTTTAGTTTTGACTGTATTTGAATCAAACGAAGTTTTGATCAACTGTTGATGATGACTCTGTACCATTTTTGCTCTCTCTCTTTCTTATTCCATTTTAACTATTTCAGACATTCTTATTGTAATTAAGAGAAACGTTGTTAATTAATGAATTGAACTAGGGTTGTTTATGGGATAGCTATATTCAAAGGTAAAATTGCCTCTTTCCCATATACTAATCGAAAAGGAGAAGTTCCTATTGAAGCTTTTCTAGTTATCCTATCTGCCCATGATGTAAAAGTTAAGCTTTTTATTTGTTGATTCTACTAGACCATTTCCTTGAAGATAATAATTTGGAAAATACTTTAATTTAAAGCCTCTTTTCAAAGAAAATTTGGTCATGGCATTACCAGAAAAATAAGAAGCATTATCAAATACTAGAGCATTAGGAACACCAAACCTTCTAATGATGAATTGATCAATAAAATCAATAATGTTTTCTGATTTGGCCATCTTAAGAGATATTTATTCTACCCACGTCATAAAATAATCTATAGTAGTCAATATATATTTATGCTATTTAGAAGAATGAGGAATGATCTCACCTATTATGTCAAGTCCCCATTGTTTGAAAGGTTGTTCCATATTGACTGGTTGAAGTAGCATTGAGGCTTTTCATTGTATTATTGCTGCAGTTTGACAAATCTTATAATTTCTAACATAGATGTGTGCATTTTTGAATAATGTTGGCCAATAATATCCTGCATGTAAAATTTTATGTGCTGTGGTGTCTCCACCAAAGTGTCCACCTGCTAGTCCATCATGAAGTTCCTAGAGCACATTAGGAATTTCAGTTTTCTCTAAGCATCTGAGTAAGAAACATTCATAATTTTTTCTGAATAACACATCATTGACTAATTGATGTTGTTAGTATGAATCCTTTGTCGAAGTTTACAAAAAAGGACCACTTTAGCTACGCATAACTAATAGCCCTAACAACAAAAGTGGCTGCCAATATCTTCAGATCTGCGATTAGTTAGACAAGAAAATAGCTGCAAAACACCAGATCTATGTATGGAAAGATATTAAGCAGTAAAATAAAGGGTTTGCTCCATGCATCCAATAGACAAGAACACAATTTTTTGAAATAATTTTTATATTACAGGGCACTTGGGAGGAAAACAAGAAGGTGTATCCAGCTCTCCTTAATGGGATGGGTTCTTTGTAGTCCTCAGCACTTCAGATCTAAGCTTTCTCCCTCTTGAAGATGTAGAAAACCCAATGCAAAAATGAAGCTCAATGGGAGCAAATGATGAAAAATGAGACCAAGTGTATAGATCCAGAGTGATCTAGTAGGCAACAAAAGGTGAAGAATAATGGGAAAAACCCTCCTATTTATAACAAAATATTGGGTCATTCTAGATCTTGGTACATGGGTTAACCAAATCTAGATCCACTTTTTATGGAATATTTTATTATATTTGTTGGAGGGAAAAGGTACTTGACTTGGGTCAAATCCCTTAATTTGTCAAAAATAAATAAATAAATGATTTATTTATCTTTTTGAGGAAGTCGTTAGAAGATAATCAAATAAATAATGATTTATTTGATTATTTAAGGAAGTGGTTGGGAGATAACTAAATAAATAATGATTTATTTAATTATTTGTGGGTGATTTGGTCATATTTAACAAGGAATATCATCTAAATAAGGTTTAAATGATTATTCCTAGAAATAATAAGATAAATAAAGGTTTATCTAATTAATTTCTTTGATTTTGGGTTAAACATGACTGGGAATAATAATTAAATTATGGTTTAATTAATTATTCCATGAGGAAAATCAAACAGATATAGGTTTGTTTAATATTTCCTTTTGGGGTTTCCTGTTTTATCATAGTGAAAGCAGTTTTACTTAGGGTAAAACTGGTCTTACATGGTGTACTTGGGTCCATCTAATGATAAAAGGTTAGATGACCAAAAAATGGTGTAACAGATGTTGATTAGCTTTCAATCTTAATGCTCATTTTCTTTTTAAATGCAAATTAAGTGGAGCATGAACGTTCTTTAAATAAAAGATTAAATCAACATAATAAGATTGAGGGTTAACATTATATGCCTCTGTAAAATGTTCAATACTAACTATTACCTCATCTAGTGATGTGTCATTCATTCCTGTAATCAACCTGAAAAATCCTTGACCTCTTACAATTTGAGCGGGTTTGATCTCTAAGTTGTATTCTTGCATTGTTGTTACCCAGTTGGCCCTTTTTTCTCCTAGTTCCTTCTGTATAAGTATTTTTCTGACTGATGAGAAAGGAACTATCAATTTGACATGAGTTTTCAAAAGAAAAGGTCAAAAATAATTGACCTCTTTATAAACTTAAAATTCCTATTTTTCAGCTGCTGGGTAGTTCAATTAAGCTCCTTGAAAATTAGAACTGAAAAAAGCAATTGGGGTTTCGAGTTTTTTATCATCTAGTTGAGTTAACATTGCTGCATATGATAGCTTTGAGGCAAAAGTATATAGAACGAAATCATTGGAAAAATTAGGAGTTGAAAGAGAAGGAGCATCAGTAATTCCTTGTTTCATGATTTGAAATGATTCCTTTTCTTCTTCTCCCCATTTAAACAATGTATCTTTCTTGATCATCTTTTGTAGTGGAAGAACTATATATGAAAAATCTGGAATGAATTGTTTGACAAATTTTATTTGTCCTAAAAAGGATTGCATTGAATTATTATTATGTGGCAATGAAATTTCTGAATTTTTTATAATTCTGTCTGGATCAAATCAAATTCCATTCTTTGAGACAATAAAACCTAGAAGTTTACCTTCGCTTAAAGCAAAAGTTGACTTCTTTGGGTTAAGAGAGATTCCAAATTTTCTGCATCTTTCAAAGATTTTCTTTAGGTCCTGCAAGTGATTATTTATCTCTTTTGAGTAAATGGTTATATCATCAAGATTTACTACCACTATTTTATTTATCAGTCCTTTGAATGAAATATCCATGGGTCTCTGAAATGTGTCTTCTGCATTCATTAATCTGAAGGAAATCTTATGATATGCATAAGTTCCCCATTTGGTTTGAAATGTAGTTTTCAAATGATCTTTTGGATGAACCAAAATTTGGTTATACCCTAAAAATCCATCTAGAAAAGACATTAATTCAGAACTTGATATTGATTGTAAAACTTGTTCCATTGATGGTAAAGGAAAATTATTCTTTTGACATGCTTTTTTCAGATTTCCGAAGTCAATACAAATTCGAATATCTCCACTCTTTTTCCTAACAGGTACTAAATTAGAAACCCATTTTGAATATCTAACAGGAAAAATGATCTTGGATTTTAATAGTTTGTTTAATTCATTTTTTATTTGAGTTTCCAAGTTTGGATGAATTTTCCTGAGCATTTTTTGAATAGGCTTAACATCGGGTACCATAGGAATAGTATTTTGAATGATTGATGGGTCATATCTTTTAAGATATTGGTAATTCCATGCAAAAATATCTTTGTATCTTTTAAATAATGAAATGAATGCATTTCTTTCTTTAGATGAAAGGCTAAGCCCTGGATTTATATCTTGATGTAAATCAGTAGATCCTAAGTTAACTAATTCAAACCTTAGAGTAGAACTCTGTAGTTTAGAATTTTTTACTTTCTTGAATTTTTCTTTCAAATCATATAAATATTCAAGCTTTACCATAGATTTTGAAAAAATATTTTTGTCAGTTTGTTGCTTGATTTGATTATCATGTTCATCTTCTTCCACAATTTTATCATCATATGATTTCTCAAAACCCGCCACAATATGTTCATCTTCTTCTCACAATTTTATCATCACTATCATCATTAAAAACCTGCCAACTAGTAACATTATCTGGTATAGATGGTTGAAAAATTAATTCAATAGAGAATCTGTCAGGACTAAAATCTTCTGGTGGAATAATCTTGGAGGAAACATTAGCTAAAAGGTCAGCGTTGGAATTCTATGATCTAGGAATAGGAGAGATATTAAATGCTATAAAATGTGATGTGAGGTCTTGAACCAAGGATTGGTCATGTTTCATGTGAATAAAGAGACATTGAATAGTATTTCACACTGGTCTTACAACAATATTTGAATCTCCAAACACGTGAATATATTGTATATAAAGACTAATTTGTTTTCAGAGACCTTGAACCAATGCCTCGTATTCAACAATATTGTTAGTGCATTTAAATTCTAACCTACAGGCTAGCATGGTTTTCTTGCCTTTTGGGCTAATAAGTATGCATCATGCTCCTCCACCATCATTGGATCTTGATCCATCAGAATAAAGTTTCCAAAATGGATATTGGATTATAGTTTCTTCTTCAAAATTGAAGCATCTAATAGAATCGGTTTGAGAAAAAATTTCTATTTGTGATTTAAACAAATTGACTAGAAAAGATGAACTTTGAGCATTAAAATTCCCTAAGAATGAATCTGCAAAGTTGTTAGTGTCCCGTAATTTGGTAGATTGGTAGACCAAATGACAGGGTAACATCAGACCAATCTTTGGAGTCCTAGGACCTTGCCTTCCTAGACTCAGAGAGGGCTCTCTTTATGGTGCGAAGGATGTGAACTTGTTCACTTTGTATGTTAGATTTTAGGCTAGTTGTTAAGTATATTTTAGTTTGTTTTGGGTTTGAGGTAAACTGATCAAGTAAGACAAATGGAAAGATAAACTTATCAAATCAATCAGGGCTATGGGGTCAGATGAAACCAAGGATGTCTAAATGATGGACAAGGTGTACTGGAGGGCCGATTTAGCAAGGTAAATGGATCCTTTGGGTGAGGTATGAGGTGAAATGAACATTAAGTTTGTGAAAAATGAAGAAGTCTTAAACATATATAGTTTGAAAGAAAATACTCATGAGGTAGGGCGAACCATAAATCTCTATGAATAATACTCAAACTGATAAACATGAAAGATAAAAATTCATGTGAGACATAGAAGCATAAGAACTCCTAACTTTAGAAATTCACCTTCACCTGTTGGGAAAACATGTAAGATAAAAAAATAACTTAATATATGAAGAGGGAACTCCTAAAAAACATATATCAAACTATTGATAACTCTGAAACAAGTTGGTAAGCATGGAAAAAGGGCAAGATTGAACGAGACCTCTTTGACTTAACCTAATCAATCAGTATTTCATAGAAAGATTTCAGAAATAGAGTTTTAAGAACTTCAAATAAGCAGGGCATACCTTGAATCAGATTTGATAGCTAACATAGTGACCATTAATGAAACAAATAACAAGTTCTTGGTAGACCTAAGGAGCAGTTAAGAATTCCTTATAATAACTAAGAAGAAGAAAACATCAAAACTGTAATGAACGGGAGGTTTGAGGTGCTTCCATGAGCATGTCTCAACCTATACTTTTCTGATCTACAACAAACAAGAAGTATGAAAACATTAATGAAAACAAGAACACATAAATATATTAGGGAAACATCACCATTCACCAAGCTATGGAATCCTACACAGAATGCTCCTCCACCATCAAGCCAAGCAAGACATTCATCCACTTCATAAAACCAATATTTTCTCCAAGCTCATAAAACTATGTATTGCTCTCAACATGTCAATTTCTCCTCGTTTATTACAATGAATCCTCATGGTTTATATAAGAAAAGAGGATAAAATCCCACTACAGCATCTAGAAGGCCATTGGCCAAAGAAAAATATCCTAATTTGTCCTTGAGACCTTACAAGTTCCAAGGCACAAAATATCTCTTCAAAATATCTTTTTTCGGACCAAAATAGAAAAAATATTGACTTTTAGGCTCTGACATACATGATAGAACTTGCCTAATGCACATTTTCTTTGTCCTCACACAGGAATGCAAAAATCAGTCTCTGGTTTTGCAAAATTTCCAGGCGCGCAACACCAAAAAAGGCCTTTTTGCAGCAAGGTTTTGGAGTCCTTCCTGATGTCAAAAAAGGCTCCATGATGGCCCGTTGGAAAGCTATGGATGCCTAATTTCCAAATATACTTGATTTTTTAAAATCTGATATCTAGAAGTTTCCCAAAAAGTAGAAAAGTTTCAGTTTCCCAAGGGCACAACACCTGCTTAGAAACAGTGGCAAAAAGGTGAAAAATGGTTGTTTTTTGACCTTTTGAGGGACCAGAACAACTCCAAATGAGCTGAAATTTTGTGAGCATGCTCCCATAGTGCCAAGGAATCCAAAAATGTAAAAATTTCCCGCTGAATATGCTCTGAGAAAAAATGTAGCGTCCATGGTGTTGTGCTCCTAGGCTTGAAAATTTGCAAAAAACCAAAAAGTGTTCAATTTTGCTCAAAATTAATGAGTGAGTCCCTCAAGGGTCCTTAGAGACCTGTAGTGAAGCTTGAGCCAAAATTCCAAGCCTAGCTTGGTAATTTCCATCAATTGGTGCCAGGCACCTCCTTTGGGAAATTTTGAGCTTTTTCCTAGCAAACTGATTTCTCTTTTTATAATGCTTAGTCATCTTTCTGTGTAAGCCCAGATCCTTGTTTTCCTTCTCCAACTTAGCCTCCAAATGTAGGTTTTCCATTTCAAGCCATGATTATTTGTCATGCTCAATTTCTAAGGTGAGGAGCTCAGTGAGAGGGTACTGCTATGGTTGGGTTGATTCTTCCTCTCTCTATTTTTCTAATGCTCTCCTAAGACCCATAGTCTTAGGCCTCCTCCTAGCTTGCCCTTCTTCTTCATTATCTTCTTCATAGTTGCCCATGTACTCCTCCAGCTGTACTTGTGATTTCTGATCCTCTCTTTTTCATTTGAGCACCCAGGCTTCATAAATGGCAAGTTGGCCACTCATTTTCTTGTTTTGCATTTGTAGGAAATGAATGTGATATTTTGATCTTTCCAACTCAACCTCTAAATCTCTAATTTGTGCACTCCAGTCCTGTAGGAGAGAATTAAGTATGCTTGTTTCATTTTCCTCATCACTAATCAAGTGAATGAGTTCAAATTCCCTCTCTTCTTCATGACTGCTTTCTTGTTCTTTCATTGTCTTTTTTCCTTTATCCTTCATGGGTTTCTTACCCTTGTCTTTCTTTGGCAGTTTACCCTTGTCTTTCTTTGGTAGTTTACCCCTGCTCCTCAATGCCCTGGTGACATTGCTTTGCACTATTTGAGTGAATTTTCCTTTCACTATTTTGGTGATTTTTTCCTTCACTGGTCTTGAGGAGGAGTGCATGGCCCCTTACCTTTTGGAGGCAGCAAACACATGCCTCCTACCTTTCTGATAAGGGATGATGAGAGGTGTTACAAATTGGGCTTGTTCAATCAGGTTACTTATAGCCCTAGCACCATATTTTTCTTCAAGAACTTTTTCTATGGGTGTCCCTTTGTCAGTTTGCTATTGGCAGTCCCTTTGATTATCAATTTCAAAAATTTTCATGCTTTCATTACCAGGAGGACCTTCAAAAGTGTCATACTCTATTTCTGTATTGTGGGAGGTGCTTAGGTCTGACATATTTTCATCTTCAGTACTGTCCATGTCTTTACCTTTTTTACTGTTGTTTTAACTGTCAACATCCCTTGGATCCTTCACATCACTTCCTTGTTTATTCAAAACAACTCTGAAAACTGTCTCTGGACTATCTTCATTAATCTGTTCATTGTCATGACTGTTTTCCTCTTGTTTGGCACTATCTGCTATGAGACTGTTAGTGTCTTTTTCTTTAGTATGAGTCCCAACATCTTGTCCTCCTTCCTCACCATGGGTATCACTGCTTAAATCTTTGTTTTCTTCTTGTTTATTATCTTTATCTGTGCTGTTGTTTTTACTGTCTTCCCTTTGCCTATCTTCCTCTTTGCTGCTGTCTTTACTGTCTTCCCCTTGGCTAACTTCAACTTTTCTATTGTTTTTACTCTTTTGCTCTTGGCTGTCTTCCTTTTTGCTACTTTCCTCTTCTCCTTGGCTATCTTTATCTTCTCCATTTCCCTCTTCTTCTTCAGCTTCTCCCTTATCCTCATCATTTTACCCTTCACTGCCTTCATTATGATCAGTACTGATTTCTTCATGATCAACAGTGCTTATTTTAGGGTTACCACTACTTTCTTTAGGGCCAAAATTGATCTTTTTAGGGCCACTATTGTTTTCTTCATGACCACCTTTGTTTTCTTCAGGATCACTTTTATCAGGGGAAGATGTGTGAAGAAGGTTTGTTTGGGAGAGTGATTCATGGGAGGAAAGTGAATCATGGTCAGTGGAGGGTGATGAAGGAGTATGAGGAAGATTTTGAGAAGAGGATGGCACATTTTGCTTTGGGATGGAGGATGAAGTGGTGAAGTCATCATGGGAAATAAAGGCTTCCCAAGGAATGCCTTGTTGCTGTAGTTGGTGAGTTACAATGATTTTGACAAGAGAGTGATGAAATAGGCTTGCCATCTGCTGAGCTGGATGCTTCTTTTTCATGATGGTGGGCATTTTTTCAATGCTTTTGTAGAGGAAATAAGGGATGTTCAGCAGCTTGGTCCTGGTGAAGTGCATGAGGAGTCTAATATGATAGGAGTAGATTCGAGAGAACTTACCCTCACAGGTAAAGTATTTCATGACAATATTCATGAGGAGGGCATGCCTATCCAGTAGATGTGAAAAAGGAAAAATGGCTTTACACTCAGCTTGACAACTAGGTTTTAGGAAAGGATAATAATGGACCAACTCAAGATGCTTCTGTTTAAACCATCTCTCTCCTATGCAAGGCTTCCTAGTGGATTTAGAGATAGATTTAGGGGTCAAATTAAACATTACCCCTTCTAGATGAAATTTATGCCTGTGAAGCCTTAGGGCAAATAACTCTGTTATCTAAGGATGGCTCTTGACTTCTTGTACCTTGTTGCAGAACTCAAAACACCCTAATTCTCAGAAATCATATAAGATAGAAGGGGAGGCTATCATCTCTTTGGTGTCTATAGGCTCAAACCAATTGATCTTCCCTCCTTTCTTAGACTGTCTTCTTGGTCTTTTAGGCTCATCACTTTCCTCTTGAGAAATAGTGATTACTTTACCCTTTCCTTGAATTTTTTAAACAAAAGGCTCTTTTTCTAATGAAGTGATGAGGAGAGAGGTTTTTAGGAGATTAGGGCCTCTAAAATAGGGCTAGATGATCAACAGAGAATAGGTGACATGTCTATTCAATTTTCCCCTCAAGCTTTCTTTGACACCAACCGTAGCCCTTATTGGCGCTTTTATAACTTAAAACACGATGAGGAGATGCTAATTTATAAAGAATACCTTTAAAAACATGTCCTCATAGCAAAATGAAGCTTCTAGGAAAAATTTGCAAATTTTGGGCCTTTTTGTAAATTTATGGGCGGTGCTGTGCTTTTCCTCCAGGCGCGCATTGTCGTGGCCCGAGCGCTGTCTGCACGAGGACTGTGCGATAGGCATAGTGGTGGGCACGCAGCATCCTGACATGGGCGTTGTTTGCACGCTAATTTGCGGTAGGCACAGTGGTGGGCACGCAGCGCTGTCAGCCCGAGCAACAGATACAATGATAGATGCATAGCATCGACGGGCACAGGCGCTGTCTGCATGGAAAACAAGCATCAGTGGGTGGTAGCTACTGCACGCCAGGTAAGAAAAGGAATGTGCAACGTCACCCTTCAGGTGTGCAACTTCCAACAATAAAATACAATGGACTCACCTACAGGTGCACAATGTCTGTGGAAATCTAGCCAAGGATGCTCTCTGAAACTCGAAAAATTCACTCTTCCTTTGCCAAAGTTGGAATGAAGGGGAAAAATCCATTAGGGTTGTTTACACTTCTCTTTTGAAATAATTTTGAACTCAAAACCCACTTATCTAAAGTTTTAATTTCACCCTTCCATTGTCTCCCCTTGACTGTCTTTTTAGTGCCTTAGCTCTTTTTTGGAGCCAGTCCTTTCGCTGTCTTTAAACCACTGATTCTTTTGTAGCTTTGGGGAATTGATTGGTTTTATGATGAATGTGCCTTTTTGGAATATGTGCAGAGTGATATAAAACTGAATTTTCCTCCTTTATCTTTTGAAGCCTCCCTATGACTGTTTATTTGTGAAAAAACAAAAAATTGCATTGATGCTCTGCTATTTTATGAAGGAAGGAGTTTTTTTCAATTTAGCATGCTCATTTGCTCATTATCCCAATTTCTAAACTTGTTTCTAAATAATTTTCCATTTTGGGTCAAAAAATCAAATATTTGCATTTTCACACAAAGTACACCTGCTTTTTTGTTTTGTAATATTCCTACTTAGCCTAAGCTAAGAGGAATATTCATTTTTTTTTTACTTTTTGTTGCATGAATAAATGAATAAAGGAGGACATGTAAAACTCCTAAAAAGACTGAATAAATCAATGCCCATGTGAACAAAGATAAATCGGGGCCATGTAAATAAACCACTTGCAGGTGTGAAAGGGGTTTAAGCTGTGAGACTGGGTCAACCTTGACCAAATCTACACCGCTGTCTAGATTCGATGTATCTCATAAAGGGACAACATAGTTCTAGAAGGAGAACCCTCATGTGAAAGGAGCTAACTCATCAAGGTGGTTTAGGGTTTGTAAAGGCTTTCATATTATAAAAGGAAGGGGAGGGCAGCAAGAGAAGGTTGTTGATTGATTATATTTCTGAGTATCTTGTCTGCTTAGACAAATATTATTCTCTGCTATTTAGTAGAGAATTGCGCTGTTTAGCACTTGGAGTTCCTATGCAGGGATTTTACCTCTTCCCTTGAGGATTATTGGAGGAGTATTTGCTGATTTGATCCTCTATGAGGCTTGAGGCAAAGCTCTACGTCCAATTGCAGCACTGATCCAGTGAGGGTTAGGCTACTTTTGCAAGCTGTAGCAAGTGGGATTCTAGATCTGCAAAGATCTAGCTTGTTTTGGGAGCCTCTTCTCATGGAGTGTGTCTTTTAACCTCCTGGAAGAGTGCCTCTTCTGTTTGTGCTTCAGATTTGTATCTTAGTAGTTGGAAATCTATGTTATTCAAGCTATAGCACAATTTTCATTGAGGAACTGCATTATTTTCATATGAGATTCTTCAGGGTGTTTTGATCTCAATTTTGATGAGAGATCTCTGGTGCTGGGCTTTGCCTTTCACTTCGGTGATCCATAGATTAGCTTGCTGATCCATGTTCTTTTTAGATCTGATTTATTGTAATGTAAAGTCATATTCAAAAATTCCTACAGCATTTTACAGATCTGCAGCTTAAAACTCAGATCTACTCTTGTTTACGCATGATTTGGTCAAAACCCCAAGGGGATCTTGTAAATAAGACTATCTAATTTCCAAATCTGAAATGGATCTAATGTTTTGTCCATAGATCTATCCTAGAGATGAGTTTTAATATTTAGCTGCTGCAGTTCCTCAAAATAACACTGTTAAGCTATTTTTGCAGTTATATATGTGTTGCAGCCTTCTTTTCTGAAGATTTCTTGCTCTATTGTCTCCTGTATTCTAGTGTATATTGAAAGAGCTTCATTATAATTATGATTTGCTGATGTATACTCATAAGTTAATCATATTTGATGGCCTCCTACTCATACTGTCCAAGACTGCATTATTTCTGAAGCAATTTTTTGTGCATCGCTGCAGCCCCTCTTGTAGGGTGTTTTTCAGCTAGACTAGGTGGTGGGAGATCTGTTTACCACACCTAGTGTTTTTGCTCCCATTTTGGATCTAGAACCCAGATATGCTGATCGAAGGGATCCAAGGGTTGTAAACTCATTTCTGTGCATCAATCTCCTAGGAGTGCATT
Source organism: Pinus albicaulis (assembly GCA_034641835.2). Lineage (NCBI taxonomy): Eukaryota > Viridiplantae > Streptophyta > Pinopsida > Pinales > Pinaceae > Pinus > Pinus albicaulis. Next base: position 179,890 of record JAXQQM020081693.1, on the reverse strand, counting down.
ATTTCAGCATGCTTGCTGTGCTATTCCAGATTTGGAATATTACAGTGGTATCAGAGCTCCTTTTTTGGCACAACCTTTGCTTCCTTGGAGCATCACAACCATGTTGAATTCAGAAGAAGATGAACCTCTTATTGAGGGGGAGAAGAGGTATCTGTTGCACTAAAAATTGTCACCTTAACATTTCTTCGTCCGTATGAGCTCATTATCACTCATACTTTCCTCCTTTGCAAGTCTAAAAACATCAGTTCCTCATGTCAAGCCTTAAAAATAAGAGAAAATCTCTCAAAGTCTCTAAAACTCTGGTATCGCACTCTCTTTGTCTTACATGTGGTCCCGCACCTAATGGTCATGTCTCCTGCGTACCTGACCACACTTTCTCTATGTTAAGGGTGTGGACCCTTGTAAAAGATTAAAAGGGCACAAGTAAACTCCAAAAGCTCACTTTCAGTCATTTTTAGAAGCTTCTGGAAGGAATCTTGTGGTGGCAAGTCTGCTCTTTTCAGGTTCATGTATCCCATGCCTTAAGGAGCTAACCCCTTGATGTGAGGAGCTTATCCATTTGAAGGAGGATTCTATCCCTTCATAGGTGGAACTGTAACCTCCTCTTTTTCACTATAAAAAGAGGCATTGGGCAGCCTCAAAGGGTGACAACAACTAAACAATTGGGGAGTTCAAGCTTTAGTATTATTTGAGGTAAAGTGTTGTTGAAACTTAGACTCCTTTAGCTGATATTTTATGAGGAAATATTACATACCTGTATGTATCTCGGTTGAAAGAATACAAGGCTTGTCAGAGTAAAGGAAATTCCTTCTTCAGACCCCGAGAAGACCTATTCAACATCAAGGTTGAAAAGGTTGTAAGGTTCTTCTACTATTTCAAAGTTAATAAAAATAAGTTTGTTTTTCTCAATAAGATGTCAACTGATTTTTTATTTGATGGATTCCTTGATCACCATAATAGATATGATTTATGAATATATGATATGTAGGTGCTATTTGATGTTTGTTTGTTTGTGATTGTAGATCTTCGAAGATAACTCTTTCAGGCGACTGAAGGATGACTACTACAAACAAGTGTTGGATCAAGGTAGGATCGTAACACCTTTGTAGCATTTACTTATAAATCATTATATACCTATAGAAAGATAGATTTAATTGTCTATTTGTTGCTAGACTATCTTCTGATACTATGAAGATCAGTCTTGTCCACAAAATCGATTTATCCGGCCAACAAATTGGCGACTCCACTGGGGAAAGAATTTGATTTTTGGTTTTTCTTTTATTTTGACTTGAGAAAATGGTTTTTTCTGGTTTTTGATTGATTTATACTGGCTTGGGTAGCTTAGTTTTACTTTTATTTCAAAATTTTTAAGAACTTTTCTGTTTTTCTTGAAGTTTTCTGGGGACCGCACTTTGTCCTCACACACAGTGTGGGCATCTCCACACTTTCCTTGAGTAACCACTGCAGGACCACACCTATTTGCTCTGGAGCCTGCAGACCCTATCAAATTTTTGAAAAACTTAAGATTTCTCCTTCCAGTTTTAGTTTAGATTTAATTTAGGATACTTAGCATCTGCCCAGATCTGTATTTTTCTGTCAAAAAGCTTTTTTTATGAGTTTCTTTCAGAAAATTTTTTATCTCATCAATCTCCGTTAAGTTAATTGGGTGTTTTGAGTCTCTTTTTTGAGAAATTATTAATTTTATTTCCTTTGGTCATTACTTGGAGGTTTGTCTCAGTTTTTTCACAATTTTGCATCTTTTTGCTTTTGTTTTTGCAAAAGAATTTCCCCCTCATTCGCCCGGGGGGGGGCGCTAAATTGTGTATGAGTGTTAATCGCCTTTGAGTATTTTTATTTTTGATCTTCAGAACTCTCACCCAATTTCCTTTACTTACACTTAATTGGTTCTTAGATTACATTAGAATCATCTTGTGTTTGAGAATTCTCTTGCATAGATCACATTTGCATAATTAGAATTCTCATTTTCAGAATATGAGTGAAAAATGTGCATAGATTACATTTGCATACTTTTCAAGTGAATTGTGCACAGATTACAATTGCATAGTTTACATTCTGAAAAATCAATTGTAGATTTAGATTAGTTTCTTTAATTTGAATTTACATGTTTTTATGCTTGTTTTAAAAACACAAAAATAAAAAATGGAATTGATTAGCATTAGTTTTTCTTGATGAAATTAGTGCATTAGAGAAGTTGTTATATTTTCTCTTATTGATCAATTTTTGCATTGTTGGAAGTGAATGGAAAATCTCTCCCTACTTTAGTTAGAATTCATCCAATTTAAAAGATCATATTATCATATTCGATTGAATTCAGTTTTGGGTCGGGTCATAGCACCATTGGTTTCATATCCATTTACCCTTTGAGTAATAACAGCTTAAATAACACAACGCTTAATAAAATTCATCTAGTAATTTTTACATTTTTAGGGCTCTTTCAACCAATATAGCTCAGGCTAGTGTCTTGGAATAGGTTTTAGTTAACGCTCCAAGACAGTAAAACAAACAAGTAGTTGATATTGCGGTAGGAAAAATTCCAATTGTTACATGTATGCTCTGGGAAGCTCCTCCTAAAGGAGTCAAGAACGAGATCATATCTGAACTAGTGAGGTAATAAATCCTTCCTCATTGGGAATGGTAGAAGATATACACGTATTAACAACAATAAACCTCAGATTGACCATTGTCGAGGAGCCTAGGGTCACTTGTCGGTAAACCTTGGATTGTGTCAAGAAGCCTTCAAGGGGATTGAGCTTTGTTACTCTGCCCTTGCATGTGTGTCAGATCGTAGACTATTCCCCTAGGTATATTTGTTTCTATTGGTAGCCTTAGTGGCCATAATCTTTAGGATTCTTTCCCAAGGTGACGGTGGAGGGAAGATCCCACTGTACCTGGAGCAGATGTTGGCTAGACTCACTTGGACTCTCTGGAGGGTTATCTTCGCTCGAGATGGCATAGTGGAGAAACTTGCACCGGCCTGTTTCATTAAGTAGGTTGTTGAGGAAACTGTTCCAACTGCCATTTCTGCATTAAAATTCTATGATGTTGGATTTCATCACCAACTAGTGTTTTTAGTGCGGGAATCTACTGTTTGTGTGTGGTTTGACTCCTAGATTTGATAGTGCGTGTTCATTTGTTTGTTTTTACTTTTAGAGACCATAGGTGTGAATTGTGAATTTTAATTTTTAGGTGTGAATTGTGAATTTTTAATTTTATTTTAAATTGTTAATAAAATTCATTGAAGTTGAATATAATGGCAATTGTTCCAGAATATACCAACCAAGGAACCCTTCTTAACGAGAATCCTAGTACTTTTTCTTTCTTTGGAAATGTTGGTCCTCCTTACAGGGCTACATTGTCATTACCTGGATTTACAATAGGTTTACCAATATGGTTATTTTCAACTTCGTTGGCCCCGAATACTCTAATTGTTCCACCTCAACCGGATGCTTCACCTCAACAGAGTTCACCATCTCAACATCACCAACCTTTTGTTAACCCTTTAACTTCTTTGACCAATATATCTTCCTCCCTTTCTTCCTCTTCGCTTGGTAAAAGCCTTGACGCTAGTAACCAGGTGACTAAGAAGAAGAAGAAGAAGAAAAATAAGAAAGAAGTCAACCAGTCAACCATGGCTGTAAATGTTAGTAGTGTTGAGGAAACCTCCAACATGCATCGTAAACCCAAATACCCTTGCAGGCTTTCTAAGGGTGACCACTTCCTTATCAATTGTTCCGGTATTCCGAAAGTCTTGGAAGTATGGTTAGAAAAATCCCATCAACTTTCCATTGATCCATCAACCAGTGATAATCAAGTTCCTGGGAAAAAGGGTAAAATTAGGTTTCCTTGTAAGTTGTGCAAAGGGAGTCATCAAACTCACATTTGCCCTCACATGGATGAAGCCTCAAAATTGTTGGAAAAACTTACTGTTCCACATTAGGAACTTCCAACTGGTTACCGTCAACTTTCTCCCAACCTACCATCAACTGACAAAGTGATTGATCCAATTCCAAGTATAGTCAATCCCACTCTTCCATTGGAGAGTGAAACTCATATCACTCTGGTTGATGATCCATTAGTTGATCAAGTGGTCAACTCAATTTCCTATTCGGTCGATCCCACTCTCCCTGAAGAGAGTGAACTTAATACCACTCAGGTTCTTCTTGTTACATCAGATTCTTCTACGCCAGGGGGCATTTCACCTGTTTCTATAGAACCCCCTCCAAGCACTGAGGTCTTTTCCTTTGATTGGAATAGACTGATAGAACCTCGTCTTCCTTCCTCCATCCCTTTCCAAATCATTGTGAAGGCTGGTGGTAGGAGCATATGCTGCACACATGTAGATGAAGGTGCTTATGTTAGTATTTTATCCTCAACTGCTTGGAAAGCTTTGGGTTCCCCTCAGCTTGTGTTTGTTACGTAGAATCTGAAAGCTTTTAATAGAACCATTAGTGAACCTTTAGGGATCCTTCCTAAGTTTTCTATTACTTTGGAAGGTAAAACTGTCTGTATTGATCTTATGGTAGTTTGAGGCCCCTTGGATTTCAATTTACTCCTTGGGCGAGACTATGTCTATGCAATGAAAACTGTGGTATCAACACTCTTTCACGTGATGTATTTCCCTCACAATGGAAATATTGTGACTGTAGACCAGATTTCGTTCTCTAGTCTTGATTCGACTACCAATAATCCGACATCCCTGAATGTTCCTCATACGAAAGTGGTATCTACCCTGCCACTGGTTAATTATGTGGCAACTAGTCCCATGTTTTCAGTTACAGATGTAAGTGAGCCTCTCACTATTTTCTCATCTTCCTTTGACTTAGATCCAGTAATTGACATGAAAAACTCTATGGGATTATTTGAACACGATGTTCTTATCCCTTTTGAGTCTCTTGGCATGGATTCCTTCCAGAAAACTATTCTTCCATCTGATGAAGACTTCTTGAAGGCCATGATTGAGGAGTGTCCCTTGACATGTCTTTCTTCCAGTTGGAAGCCATGAAAAGATTCTTATGAGGAGAGTTTCTGTTACTGTCTCAACCTTGTTAAAAAATGAAACATGTCTTCCGTGAGGATAGTTCCTTTTACTGTGTCAACCTCGTTAAAAAATGAATCAGTGGCCCGTGAGGAGAGTTCCTTTTATTGTGTCAACCTTGTTAAAAAATGAATCAGTGAGTGTGAGGATAGTTCCTTTTACTGTGTCAACCTCGTTAAAAAATGAATCAGTTAGTCCAGAGGATAGTTCCTGTTACTGAGTCAACCTCATTAAAAAATGAATCAGGTATGAGGACAATTCTTTTCCTGTGTCAACCTCATTAAAAAATGAATCAGTAGGTAGATTGTAGAGAGTAGATTGATAGATTAGAAATAAGTAGTTTCAGAGGATAGTTCCTGTTACTGAGTCAACCTCATAAAAAAAAATGAATTAGGTATGAGGACAGTTCTTTTACTGTGTCAACCTCGTTAAAAAAATGAATCAGTGGACCATGAGCATAGTTCTTTTCCTGTGTCAAGCTCATTAAAAAATGAAACAAATCCTCCCCTAATTGAGTCGAGTCTTTGACTAGATCTCGTAAATGTTAAGTCGTATATTTAGGTTAGTTATTTCAGTTTTTGCATAATTTTCTTACAATTTTAGGTCGGTCTTTCATATGATCTCATAAATGAACCTTCATTCCATCCAGCTATTAATTACCAGTAGTCTATTTAGTTGAATGAAATTAAGCTGGGGGGGCATGTGCTCTAACAGATTACGCTTAGGGGGCATTAAAACCTATCTGAAGCATAGTTTTTTCTCTATTTCAAGATTTTGTAAAAATGAAACCTATCTTGAGTCAATTTCGGTTATTATTTTCAAGATTCATTAAAATCATGAAAATCTCGAGATTATTTTTCTATTTTTCATTCTCGTAAAACACATAAAAATGCCGAGTTCTTTCCATCTTTTCCTACTCGTTAATTAAATTGAAAGTCTGCAATATGAATACATTTTTATCCCTTTTTCGAACTTGTTAAAACTTACGAAAAAGCGAAAACCATGAGTACATTTTTATCCCTTTTTCGAACTCGTTAAAACTTACGAAAAAGCGAAACCTTAGAGTCCTCTTTTAAGCCCTTTTCAGACTCTCGAAAATTGAAAAGATTGCCGAGCACTTGATTATTCGAACTCGTTAAAATAAATGAATGATCGTCCTTTCAATATAAGTTTACCCATTTTACGGACTGAAATGGAATATTACGAAAAAGGTATATGTTGACTAATTACGGTCAATAAGGTTCTCTCCCACATTATTTTATCCTATTTTGGGCTCGAGAGAATAAATTTATGAAAAAGTACACCCATGGATTTTTCTTAAGTTTTTATTCTGACTTCCTAAAATTGAAAAACACCAAGTTTCTCATATACTGGACTCGTTAAAATTTAACAGTAAAGGACCTATTCAATTTTAAGCAGGAACAAACCACTCCTTCTTAGGGTTTGAATTTCAAACTAAGTTGGACTCATCAGAAGGATGAGCTTATAAACAAGCAAATGTTATCCTCCTCAAGCTTGTCAAAAATAAAGAGGTACTTGCTAGAAATGGTGGGGGAAAAGGGAGAGAAACGAAACTATTTGTTACATTTTGATTTTCGGAAAACCGTTAACCACTCTTGAACACGACACTTTTGTTCACCTGGGTTGGGAAAATCCTTTTCCTAACAGTTAATCAAACCATATTGAAAGTCTTCAGTCGGTTTCTGGGTATTAGCTTTGGGTCAATTGTCACCAAGCCATATGCAGTGTCGTTATGTGTTCAAGAAGACAGTTCAAACAAACTGCAAAATATTTTTCTTCCATTTTGACCATCCCTGAGTCAGTCCTTGCCAATATATTTCTTCAAAACTTGATCTATGATTTCGTGTTGTGGCCTTGCCTACAACGGATCACTTTCTATTGACGACAACTCATTATCTAGGAAGTTGATCTAGAAATTGTCAGTACCTTGAAATCTACATGCCCCAATGGCAGGTTTCTCACCTTCGACGACAGGTTGCATCATTGACCTTCGATCAAATGATTCTGTGACATGTTCGACTTTAGCTCATTCATTCACATTTCATGGATTGTACTGAGTACTTTGAGGGCCATTAACATTACTGGTGGTTACTCTCACACTTGTTAACAGTTCACATTATTGACTGGTAATCAAGTGGTTTCTACCATGTTCGACTTGAACAAATTCATTCACATGGATAGAATCGTACTAGTTTGGGAAGCGGAAATCAAGACCTTGGATCTAGTTTCTACCATCCAAGCTGCGAGGAATTTTTTTATTCATTTATACAGTGGACTATTCATAAACAGATGGATGCATCCATACTGTGTCTACACATGTCTATACTGTTGATGTATTGAAAAATCATTCCTGTATTAGAACATTTTAAGTCAGTTTTCTAGTTAGTTTTGATCTGAGTATGGGAATGCCTACCTCAGCGATGATATGTCTACATATATATATTTTGCATTGAATGTTTTTACAGGTTTTGATTGGGGTGTCCACAGGATGATCCTTGAAATGATAATGTGCTTCACTCTTCATACATGATAGACTCTATCTTCATCTATTATAGACTTCGCACTTTAGGGGGCAATCTGTTGCACTGAAAATTGTCACCTTGAAATTTCGTTGTTTGTATGAGCTCATTATCACTCATAATTTTCTCCTTTTCAAGTCTTAAAACATCAGTTCCTCATGTCAAGCATTAAAAATAAGAGAAAAGCTCTCAAAGTCTCTAAAACTCTGGTATCGCACTTTCTCTTTGTCTTACCTGCGGTCCCGCACCTAATGGTCATGTCTCCTGCATACCTGACTACACTTTCTCTGTGTTAAGGGTGCATACCCCTGTAAAATATTAAAAGGGCACAAGTAAACTCCAAAGGCTCACTTTTAGTCATTTTTAGAAGCTTCTGGAAGGAATCTTACGGTGGCAAGTCCGCTCTTTTTCAGGTTCATGTATCCCATGCCTTAAGGAGCTAACCCCTTGATGTGAGGAGCTTATCCCTTTGAAGGAGGATTCTATCCCTTCATAGGTGGAACTGTAACCTCCTCTTTTTCACTATAAAAAGAGGCATTGGGCAGCCTCAAAGGGTGACAACAACTAAACAATTGGGGATTTCAAGCTTTAGTATTATTTGAGGTAAAGCGTTGTTGAAACTTAGACTCCTTTAGCTGATATTTTATGAGGAAAGATTACATACCTGTATGTATCTCGGTTGAAAGAGTGCAAGGCTTGTCAGAGTAAAGGAAATTCCTACTTCGGACCCCAGGAAGACTTGTTCAACATCAAGGCTGAAAAGGTTGTAAGGTTCTTCTACTATTTCAAAGTTAATACAAATAAGACTGTTTTTCTTAATAAGATGTCAACTGATTGTTTATTTTATGTATTCCTTGATCACCATAATAGATATGATTTATGAATATATGCTATGCAAGTGCTATTTGATGTTTATTTGTTTTTGATTGCAGATCTTCAAAGATAAATCTTTCGGGTGACTGAAGGACAACTACTACAAACAAGCGTTGGATCAAGGTAGGATCGTAACACCTTTTTAGCATTTACTTATAAATCATTATATATCTAGAGAAAGACAGATTTAATTGTCTGTTTGTTGCTAGAATAACTTTTGATACTAGGGAGATCGGTTTTGTCTGCAAGATCAATTTATTTGGCCAACAGTATCAGAACAAAAGTCACAAGAAGTATGATTATAGTACTGAAGATCAAGACAAGGGTAAAGCCCCTGAGACTACAAGTGACAAAGAAGGGGAAGAGTTTGCAAGAACTCTTTTGGTGGCCATGCAAGATCTTTCCAAGGAGATCACAGAGATGAAGATGGATAGAATGAGGGAATATCCTGGGAGATTTCATCTGGGGGACAGCTCTGACATGTCTCATCACTGGATTGGTCAACCGGTGAACCAACCACAAGCCCCACAAGCTTCACAATTCTCCACCATGCTTACTTTATTGGCTGTGGAGAATAGAGGACCACAAGAACAAGCCTCTCTTGAAGATTACTTTGTGGAGTATGATTCTCAGAGTCAGAGATTCAAGGATATCTTGAGTTTCCAAGATTTTTTTCACCCCAAGGACAGGAGAAGACCAAGGCAGCAATATAGAGTTGGTGGGTTCTTTCAAAATCAGGATAGACAACACTCTATGGGAAGATCATTTTTGCCCAAATTTGATGGATCATCCTCCAGTTCTACTAAGGCATGGGTAGAAAAGCTGGAAATTTGTTTTCAATTGAATAAAGTCCCTGAGGTTGAAGCCATCAAGATTGCAGCGCTGCACTTTGAAGGTGAAGCACACAATTGGTGGTTCCATGGGTTGTCTACATTGGGACACATCAATGTGACTACCTATTCTGATTTTACTAGAATATTGGTGTTACAGGTCAAAATACCTCCTCATAAGCTCAGAGGAGAAGATAGATATGGAAGGAATACAAAGACCTAAACTAATCCTATTTCTGCCAAGGTAATGCCTCACTATAACAACACAAGAGCATTATAACGCAGCCGATCAGTGAATAGGCTACGTTAGTGGCTAGGGCAATGCTTTGTTTACAGTAGAGGGCAGCGTTACCTATGTTTTGAGTTTGGAACGGGAAAAACCTGTGGAGAATGATTTGAATTTCCAGCTTTTTCTCACAAGAGAGTCAGTACAAAGAGGAAACTGCAAAGCACTAATCTCTTATTGGGCCTTTCCATAAACAACTAAACTCTCAAGGAAGGAAAAAGCATGGAAGTTGAGGAAACATCTTGGTTTTTTATATTCAGAACTGGTGGAAAGAGAAGGGCAATGATTGCTCTCTCCATCTCCTATAAAATGGAGTTGAAGGCTCTTGGTTCAAGGTCGAAGGATTGTCAAAGTTTTTAGTCACTTGTGAAGTAGAGATCATTGTTGCAGGTGAAGGAAGAAGGTCAAAGAGTTCATTGAGAACTTGCTGATCAACAAGACATAACCATTTTGAGACAGAGATTGAAGGCCGAGGAGGCTGGTACAACCATCGCTGTAATCCTCCTTTTGCAAATCAGAACTCCAGATCTGTTTTGTCCATTTAAGTGCTTTTGGATATTGTCGCTATTATTTAATCACTTATATAGCATGATGAATGGCTGATGTGCATAGTTTAAATGTTTATTATATTGAATTAATTGATAGGAAAATGTATGTTATGGTAGAGATTGACTAAGCTTACTGATTGGAAAGTAGCCGAGATTTGGAGCTGGTAATATCCGCCTCATGTCTGCTCTCCAAAAGACTTCAAGATCATTAGAGAGCTAATCTTCCATCTTACTCCATCAAGTTGTCTTAAGTTAATATGAATATGTATGTGCCATCTTTGTGAACTATACAGCTAATCTTACTGTCTGCCTCGGGCACCGGAAAGCCCTAAGAGGGATATTCGATAACCAACAACCCAAGCATTTTACCCTATAGAAGAATTGATGACTCCACTGGGGAGTTTATCTATAGTTTCTGGACTATTTCTTTCCTCCTTTCTTCTTTCCTCTGTTCACAGACCCTTCCCACCAGTATTTATGCCTAGTAGACATTTCAAAAGCTCGCAGAGTTCAATCCTATTTCTGTTTGACCATCTGAAGAACTTTACCCTGGCTAACGCTACCTCTGTGGGTTTTCTAGTGTGTTATAACACTGGCTTTGCTTAAATACAGTGCGTTAGTCTCTGGATTAACACTGTCTTTACTTATAGATGGTGCGTTACTCAGCCAAAATTTGTTGTTCACTGTTATGATTGTGTTTTGGTTGCAGAGTTTTTTGGCCATCAGTATCTCTCCTTGACTGAATCCCTGTGCTTGTTTACTAAGCTGGAATTTCTATTTGTTTGCTCTTGTTTGAAAAGTTAGTGTCAAAAGCATTTACTTTTTAGAGAAGAATTTTTTATTTTTTTTTTAGTTTTTCTGCATCTAGCTGAGTTAATTCTGAAAATTTCAGTTCATAAACTATTAAGAAGAGGTAGATAGAAGTCTGAATCTTTAAAGTTCAACTGTGCTATTTGAATGTTAGTGCATGGATGTTGAAAAGAAACCTCTCCTTGTAGAAATACTCTTCATTGAATTAAATATTTAGAGCATATTTTGCATGGTTTCTTGAGTTAGAGTCTCATTACATTTCATACGTCCACTCCCCCTCTACAAGACTAATAATCAAGTACACTAAGAATCAAGAGATAATAAAATCAATCACATTACTCTTTTTGAGCTCACACCAACAGTAGTTCAGGCTAGGATCTTGGGTTAGGAAAAGTGAGAAAATCACCCAAGATCTCAAAACTTGAAACTAGAGTCATTAACGAGTGAAATCCTACTGCACTCATATTATCAGGACCGTTCTTTTACCGGAGCTCAGCGCGAGACAACACTTGGGTGCACAGGAAGGTAGTCTGCCTTTGACTGCATTCAGTGGGTGTGTTATATATTGGGGTTCCCTTCGGGGATGTCGAAACTAGATCGGGGATCTAGGTATTCTGCCCATATAGCATGTTGTCCTTGACCGTGGACCCCCCTGATGATGTCTATGATTTGAGGTATATTTAGTGGCCATACTTTTTAGGGACTTACACAAGGTGACTGGGACAGGTTGTCCTGGTACCTGAAACAGATAGACCCACTCTGTCTTCGGTCTTTAGGAGGGTACTTGTCTTCACAAGAGTGCTTACACCTATCGTCTGAGGTTTGGGTGAAGCTCTAGAGTGACCATAACTGTACTTTCGACCAACCCTCTCTGTATACTATTGTGATACTGGATTTCATCACCAGCAAACAATAGTACTCAGACAGGGCACCCTATTTTGGCTGCTTGCTGATTGATTTTAGAGAGTCCTTTTTTCTTTTTTAGGTTTGTGGTTACTGTCATTGAGACTTTATAATACATCACAATTTATTTAAATTTGTTCAAACTAAATAGGTCACCGTGGCGTCATCCAACCCACGCCTTCTGTCTCGACGAAAGAAAGGTCTACCTCCTCTGACTCTTGAGGAAGAACTGAACCTTGGTAAACCTGTGCCTTCTTCGAAAGAGTAGTCTCCATTGACAAACCCTGATTTTCACATAGCCTCATATCATACGGAATTTCTGGAGGACCCTTTCACGGAAGGGGTTGTACCTCATTACAATCCTCCACTCACTGATCCGTTGGGGCTTGTGATAGTTCATATTCCACCATGCCAAGACATGTATTTGGTCACACAAACATCCATTCACAACCGGCATCCACAGGGTCGATGCCAATGGCAACCCTCCCAGGTTTTCCACCATCCTCCCTACCGGTCATCAGTTCTATGCCATCACTAGGTAACTCCAATAGTCAACATATACCTAATCCCAACCCTACGGTCATCACAACTGTCAGTAGCTCGCCGAGTCCTTCGGGATCTATTCCTACCATGACCACGTTGTGACCCACGGTTGCTCCTCCCACGAGTGTGACTACTTCGGTTCCTTTTAGCAACCCTTTCGGTTGGAAGCCTTTGCTAAGTTCAAAACCCTTGGCAACTATACCAGGGGGCAGTGTCACCAGCACACAGGTAACAGGGAACATTTCACTTCCCCTTCAATTCTTAGGACAAACGGGACAACCTATTGTTAATACTATTCCCTTAAGTGGTTCAAATATAGGTGTAGGGTCTAGGCCGTTGCCGAACTATGCAAGTAGTAGCATGCCTCTGGGAAGCTCTATTGCATCCATATGGACTAACCCACCCCAACCTCCATCTGGAATGGGAAGGAACTTTTATACTGGGGGCAACCAATTGTTTGCCCCACCATACAATATGCCCTATGGACAGCAGCCATATGTCCCTACCCCTCCACCTATAGGAAATTTTTATCAAAGTCCTACTTATCCTCCTAGTAAAACATTGATGGGTGGACCCTATGGTCTAAATAGTCAGCCCATACTTCCTTCGTTAGATTCGGGGGAAAATCCACAATTGCCATTTTTGGTAGCTCTGAACATCCCCGACATCCATAAACTGACTAATGATCCCATAAATCACAACTCGCTCTGGCCTCTAGTACTGCACAAGATTCCTTCTGACATCCCAAAGTTCGATGGGAAACAAGGGGATGACCTAGCCACACATATCACTACCTTTCATCTATGGTCTATATCCAATTCCATGGTGGATGATAGTGTCCGACTTCGACTGTTTCCCTGCACCCTTATAGGAAATGCTGCCAAGTGGTATATTGAATTGCCATGTGTCGCCATCAACACTTTTGGCACTTTAGTGACAGAGTTTCTAAAGAACTTCCAATTACCAATCAGATTTGAAACTGGAATGGAACTGTTAACCTCGCTATGCCAAGACACTGCCACCCACATTTCCGATCACATTCATGAATGGAGACGTAGGAGGAGGCTAGTCAAAGTGCTAATCCCAGATCATCTCTTAGCTAATTGGTTTTGTAAGTCTCTCTTACCCCACATCTCTAAAGACATTGGTCTTTCCGGTGTTATTACAGAAGATCAATGCATTCGTCATGCCCAACATTTGGATTTAATCTATTCACAATCTGGCACGCTATATGATTTTCTCCCCAATGCCCCTGGTAACCCAAATCCTCCAACTACTTAGAAAAATAGAGCTCATGCCAATGGTCTCGTTGGCACAATCTCTGGTGTAGCCACAAAGTAGTCCCGGGGGCAAGCCTCCCAACCATCTTCGGCTGCCACCACCCCTCACCAAACGACTACTCTTCCTACCATTGAGGTAAATTCTGTGCAAACTTCACAAAAACCTAGTGGGAAAAATAAGAAGAACAAGAAAAAGACATCTTCTTCGGAAGAGCAGTCGGACAATCAAAATAACCCTAATCAGAAAAACGTTGCCAAAAATGACAAAGGGAAGGATAAACCCATGAAATTTCCTTGCAAGATCTGTGCAGAGGACCACTTGACATACAAATTTCCTCGGCTACAGGAATGCACCGATTTAATTGCCAACAAGGATTCTGGGCGAACACCTGTCGTTCTTCATAATCCTTTCCCAAATCAACAGCAGCAACATCAACACATGGTTGACAATCCGCCACAACCCCATCAACGGGGCAATGGTGGTTCACATCCTTTCGGTGAAGGACCATCAGCCATTTATGGCATTGAGAGTGTGGAACTTCAAACGCGAGCCAAGCTTTATGGAAATCCTACCATAGATGCTCAAGAACCTGGAACTAGTTCAAATCCACCGCCGCCCAACAATTTTTATATCGAACGGCCTACTACTAAACCTGTGATTCGTCCCCCCAAAGGGACACTTCGACGCATGACTCATAAGACCTCTCCACATGCAGCCCAAAACTACAACATTGTAGAAGATTTGGCGTAGGCACCGTCAGCCATGTCTGCTCTTGAAGTATTACAAACCTGTCCAGCACAAAGGAAAGCCTTGCTTTCAGCCATTGGTGGAATAGACCCCCAGGATTCCATGCTAGCTATCTTTGATATGGAAAAATCTAAACCTCACCTCTCACACCAACTCGCATTCCAGGTGCAGGTTGTGTCGAAAGGGAGACCAATCCATCGCATTGTCATAGACGAAGGTGCTTCGACCTGCGTTATGTCACAAGCTTGCTGGCTCAATTTAGGTTCTCCTACCTTAACACCGCCATCGAATTCCCTCAAAGCTTTCGATGGCCACACATTTCTCCCAAAAGGATACCTTTCTAGATTTCCCATCACTCTGAGTGGGAAAATGATAACTATGGACGTTGAAGTCGTAGAGCGCCATCTCGACTATAATCTATTGCTTGGTCGCAGTTGGTCTTATGCCATGACCGCCATTGTTTCTTCGGTCTTCTGACTCATCCTATTTCCATTGGATGGGAAAATAGTCACAGTGGATCAGTTATCCTTCTGCACCCCTGATTATAGCACGTTACCAAGTAGCACTGTACCCCTAATTGGAGGCTTTCCTGACTCTTACGTCAGTATCGGTACCGATCTTCTGAAGGCATCTTCCCTACTGGGTTGTTTTCCTCTCCCGCCGCCACAGATCCCAAACACGATTGCAATGATATCCACCACTTTGGATGGCTCTATCGACCCATGGATCATCTTGGCACCTTTAGACATTGATTCCTACAAAGATCAGATGCCGCTCTCACCAGCTGAGTTGGCTTACCAAACCATCCATATCACATCTGAACCCTCCACTGCTATGGTTTCAACCAAAGGTACAAACCTCCCACCCATCACAGTTCTCTCTAAGGATCTCCTCAATGAAGTCTTGCCTATAGACGAAGCTATTTGAGAGATCATGTCTCTAGAAGAATGACCTTGGGGAGAGTTTCACCATCGCACTTCGATGATTGACTCGGATGTGATAAAAACTGAAATCCCATCCTTTGACGCACCTAAGATGGTTCCCTCCGCTTACACGACTGTTCAAACTATCGATTCAGAAGGGAACATGGGTAATCTTTCTAAGACAATGCTCATTGATATCTCGATCAAAATAGGTATCGTGGAAAATATTCAGATTGGAGCCAATTGCAATCCTGAGGAAAATGCATGCTTCACATCCCTTTTCAAGGAATTCAGCGATGTGTTTTCTTAGTCTTATGATGAAATGCCCGGCATAGATCCATCTATAGTCGAGCACGAAATCAAGATTGATGACAATGCCAAACCAATTTGGCTGCGACTTAGACCTGTCCACCCGCGCAAAGCAGCCGCCATAAAAATTGAGGTAGAAAAATTTTTAAATGCTGGTTTCATCTATCCTGAGATGATGAAAGGATTTATGTGATTATTGAAGAAAGGAACACTATACTTGTGGGATGACCAAGCTCAATGGTCATTTGATGCTTTAAAACATGCACTTGTTTCAGCCCCACTCATTAGTGCCCCCCGACTACTCACGCGACTTTCTCCTCTACCTGGTAACCTCACCATCCTCACTTGGAATGGTTCTGGTTCAAGTTCGCAGTGACGACAGTGAACATGTGATATACTATTTATCCAAAGGTCTAATTAGACCTGAATTACGTTATTCACATATGGAGAAACTTTCTTTGGCAGTAGTTTTTGCCGTCGCCCGACTCCGACACTATATATTTCTGTGACAGATTACGATTATTGCTTTGGAGAACCCCATGCGACACATCTTGTCTAGAAAAATTATTGGAGGGAAATATTCCAAATGGATCATAATCGTCCAACAATTTGATTTGATCTTCACAACTGCCAAAGCAAAGAAATCCCTCATCTTCGCCGAACTATTATCGGACCTTCCTAGAATCGACCCAGGAGAAGTAGCTCGTGATCCATTTCCTGATGAATCTATATACTTGGTTGATTCTTCAGACCCATGGTATGGAGATATTTTGGTCTACCTACAAACCCAACGCTTCCACCCAACTCTCACGTCCGACGACCGTCGTCGTATCCACCACCAGGCAAAGCACTACCTCATCCTAAACGATACACTGTATCGTCGTGGTGTTGATACTATTCTCCGACGTTGTCTCAATTTCGATGAGGCGGAACACATTTTGAATGACTGCCACGTGGGGACATGCGATGGTCATCTTTCGGGCATAACTACTTCCCAAAAAATCTTGCGCACAGGTTACTATTGGCCCACTTTGTTTAAAGACTGCATTGCAGCAGTCCAGAAGTGCCATCCATGTCAAATTTTCACAAAGAAAATGCATGCTCATCCTGCCACCCTTCATCTGGTTATCTCCATTGGTCCTTTCGCTAAATGGGAAATTGACTTCGTCACCTGCAATCCCACTTTGGAAAATGGACACAACTACATCATGGTTGCGGTCGACTATTTTACGAAATGGGCAAAATCCATTCCCACTTTCAAGGCCGATGGCGAAACCACCGCTCTCTTCCTGTTCAATCAGGTAATATGTCAGTTCGGCGTACCCCTATCTATTGTCACAGATCATGGATCCCACTTTCAGAATCATATGATGACCGAGTTAACATCCATGCTAGGTTTTCGTCAAGATCAATCTTCATCTTATTATCCTCAAGCTAATGGTCAAGTCGAAGCTGTAAATGGCGTCCTCAAAACCATGATTCGTTGATTGGTTGGAAATCATAAAACCACATGGCATCGGAAGTTGTATTCCGCATTATGGGCATACCAAACATTAGTCAAAACTGCCACAGGCTTCACACCATTCCAACTTGCATTCGGCCTGGAGGCAGTACTTCCAATCAAGTGTGAAATTCCATCACTCAAACTCGCCGTTGAACTCCTGCCTAGAACCACCGCCACAAAAGAGTGCTTGCTCTAACTCAATCATTTGGATGAAACTCATTGAGATGCTACACTAGCACTCGAACCTCACCAGCGCCAAGTCAAAGCTCAATACGACAAATCTGTCAAGCCTCGTTCTTTCCAAGAGGTCGATCTTGTTCTACTCTATGATCAGAAACATGACCTCTTGGGGGCAGGAACACTCCAACCATTATGGCTTGGTCCTTACATCATCACTGAAGTCCTCTCAAAAGGGGCTTACGAACTTCAGGACTGTAATGGCATTCCACTCCCAGAGCCCTGCAATGGGCTCTATCTAAAGAAGTATTTTTCCTAGTTTCGCATTAGGCATAGGCTTTGTAATTTTATGTATATAAGTTTTGCCTATTGTTTTGATGTTTTTGGATATTTTTTGGTTTTTGGGGTGTTTTTTCTCATGTATAATATTTTTCTTTCACACAAATGCCGTCACCCTCCTTATCATACGTCGGATATCCGGACGGTGCTAGTTGTCACACTAGACGCATTGCTTCAGCTGCTTGGGTTCTCTACACTCCTGAGTCAGACCTTCTTGGTTATGGGGAAATCTTCCTAGGTAGCGCCACTAATAATGTTGTTGAGTACATGTCAGTGATCCAACTCCTCACAGAAGCGGCATCTCGTGACATCTCCAATTTAGTGGTTAGGTTAGATTCCCAACTCGTCATTATGCAGTTAAACAATCATTACCGTGTCTGTCATCCAGTCTTGTTACGTTATTTTTTAAGGGTGAAAATTTTAGAGCGTCAATTTAAAACAATTAAATTTGAGCACGTTCCTAGAGAATTTAATGCATTAGCCGATTCTTTGGCAAACTATGTGTTATATTGGCATTTGTCACATTTTCTATAAAATATTTACTCATGAGTATATATATTTTTATCCCATTGAAAATACAAAAAAAATTAAAAAACACAAAATCACCAAAAAGTATGTATATATATATATATATATGTCATGTCCAATACAATAGTTACATCAAAAAATCTTCCAAAACTTGGGTGTTTTACAAAAAAATGGCTATACTAAGCCATGCTCTGACACTAATACATCCACTCTGCCAGCTAGGCCTGATGATCACGGAAACATACAACTGCTCTAGCTATCCTCCTCAAAGGCACTAGGTATCTCTCCGGCACACCTACGATATGCCGCTGCAAACGAACGGGAACCTCCCGCATAGGAAGGGGTGGTATGCCCATACTCAAACCCTCCAGGTTTCGAGAGAGTTCATGTAAAACCTGGGCATCATCATCCTCAGCGGCTTCCGCATCCTCTGCTAGTGCGCCAGCCCCAGGTAGCTACAGTCCTCACCGTGCATGGCAAGGGGCCCCAACTTGATGGACAAGTGCCACATCTGTGTCAAGCAAACAAATGCTTCATGTCAAAACATAATTTTCACCCTATTTCAACAAAAAAATTGCATAAACATTCAAAGGACAAAAAACAAAGTACTTCCTTGAAATACACTGATCATTTCCTTCTAACCATCGAGTCCCCACTGGGTACCAAGGGGTAGTGCTAACTCCAGATCGCTTGTGAAGTTCATCCTTGCATAGGGATAATCCTTAATCATAATAATCTGGGAGTTCAGCCAATCAAAAAATCCATCATCAAAACAGTGGCGGACGGGATCCTCTCTAGTCCGCGGAAGCAAAGCTGCCCACCGAGCCTGCCTCGGCTCGCGTGGGCCCAATGGCGCTGTAACGATCCTAGGCCTCATCTATGGCACTTGCTCCAGTAAGAAAGAAACAATCAGTGTACCGTACCCAAACTCTCTCTGGGTACGGGTCTTACATGCGGTAAGCTCTGCTCGGACCCGACGGACAACTCCGTCACACCAGTCAAAAACCTGAGGCTGCATACAGTCCAAGGCTAGGAGCATCTAGGCCTTGGTGGCCACATGCTGACTCCTGGCACCTGCCAAGTGAACAATCATCCATAATATAGACCTCAATGGTCTCAAAGTCACCCGTGCGATCGGTACCCGGTTGCTCACAGCCTGAGTGTCACGTATGCAATGCTCAAGAATCAGATCAGCAGTGGAACGCGAGTCAGCTCTGGACCCCACCAAGTTGGGCCTTAGTCCATGACATGATAGGCCGGTCAAAAAGTACACATCATCCTTCTCGATTGAGAGCTCATTGCCCCCAATCTAAAAGACATGGTGCCGTTTGTCCCATTGTTGGATTAGCCACCTCAGGAGGTCCTCTTGACCCCTCATCAGTTCTAAGTGGGCATATTTTAGCAATCTGCATCTGCGGAGAGCCATTAAGCTTCCAGCATCCGTCATCATCTCTCGTTCTTCCCTTTCATGTTCTCTCTCTTGCCAAATACTCATGATTAACAGCTGAATACCTACAAATGCAACATTTTCAACCGATTAAAAATTGCCTGGACCACTTCAAAACGATGGGAAATGAGTTGCTAAAAAACGCAGTGCGCCTAATGTTTGCCTTAGTGTGAAACAGAGTGCGCTAACATGCCATCCCTTCATGGGAAGTGTGCTTAACACGGCTCTAACACTACTCGCCCGCGTTAGGTGCAAACATTTTTTAGGGCCTCACAAATTTTCCATTTTTAACCAACCAAACTTAACAAAAAGAAAATTAAATGATAGCAGGAGGTTCTAGCTCTTACCTGGATATTGCAGGAAGAAAAACCATTGCTCGGATTGACCGTAATCGTCAGCTAAATATTTCACCCCTTTTCACCCTAGAGCTCCTTCATAGCACTCAAAACAGTGAAAATGAAGGTCTTCCGACCTTCTTATAGCCAATTCTGGGGCATGACTCTCTTAAGCTAGTCAGCAAAAGTCATGAATTCTTGCTGTACATGTGTTGCAACTATTGAGATTTGTTACTGATGTTCTGATGAGTGGTCAGGATTCATATGCAGACATACTCATGTTTACTCGAGCATTCTTTTTACGGTATTTTTCTTGCTCGTTAATCCGAAAAACCTCGAGTTTCCTTCTTCGGATTCGTTAAACTTATACGAAGTTGATATCAAGCGTTCTTTTTATGTTCTTTTTCTTGCTCGTCAATTCGAAAAACCTATAGTTCTCTTCTTCAGACTCGTTAAAACTGATATGAAGAAGCACTGAGCTTTCTTTTTAGGGACCTTTTTCTCGCTCATAAAACCGAAAAAACCCCGAGTTGACTTTGTCGGGCTGGCTAAACTACCACAACAGAGAGTAAGGTGCCATTCTTTTCCTCTTTTTCAAAGCTCTCTAAACCAAAAAAGTAACTGAGTTTTCTCCGCATGACTCGTTAAAATTTCACGGAGGGCACCGAGTTTTTCTTTGTTGGACTTTTTAAAATTTCACAAAGAGTACTGAGTTTACTCCGTCTCCTCGTACTCATAACAAAATGAGGTAGACATCCATCAAACATAGATTTCTCACTTTTCCGGCTTCGATGGACTAACTCACAGAAAATGAACTGTTTCGGGCTTACTATTCTCCCTTTATCGTGCCCGGTTATCAAGACATGACAAAGGTACCCCAATGGAGTTGTATTTTACAATATTTTTCAGACTCTCCAAATATGAAAAATTCACCGAGTTTACTCGTCTAGACTCATTAAACCTAATCAGATGGGGCATAGAGTTGTCTTTTATGATATTTGTCAGACTCTCTAAATATGAAAAATTCACCGAGTTTACTAGTCTGGACTCGTTAAACTTAATCAGACAGGGAAAAATTTGGACAAAATGGATACTACCTCTGTTACGTTTCAGAAAGGTCTATTTGGTAGCAAAAATCTTGAACATGGCACTTCCTAGAAAACTCTTTCGCAGTTAGTCGAACCCTACCATCTATGAGTATTAGCCTTCATATCCCAGTGTCCCTACACCGGTAAAATCCTAACACACTCTTTGGTGTTCATTAAGTCTCAGCTGCCTAGTACCCTGTTACAGTGCCTTCTATTGTTCAAGCAGATCTTGCTATCTATTGCTCCTCTTATCAACCAAACCGCTCATTATGCCAGAAATTATTTGTCGTCTGACATCCCCATTTACTCTTCATTATCTCAATCATAAACAAAATCATTTGGTTTCCGTTTCGTGTTGAATGATGTAGGATTCCTCAGTGCCTACCTTTCAATAGATCTCTTCCTATCAACTTCAACATCTTATCTAGGAAGTTGATCCAGAAACCCATCAGTACCCAGATACTTGCAGACATCAGTGGTAGGTAGTCTTGTGTTTGATCAGGAGTCTTCATCATTGGCTCCCGGTCGAATGATTCTACGAGTGTTCGACTTCAACTCATTTTATTCACACTCGCTAGATTATACTGTGCATCTTAGGGACCATCATCGTTATCGGTGGCCACCTTTGCGTCTATTAACAGTTTTCATTATTGACTGGTAATCGGATGATTTCTCACATGTTCAACGATAGCTCCTTCATTCACATGTTGAGGAATATGAAGTTTAAGTGAATCGATGGTCAAGACCTTGGGGCAAAGGTTACATCATTAAAGTTGTGTTCCCTTCCCCAATTTGCGATATTGTTTATGGATACAGCTTCTTCAGCCTGATCCTATTATGAAAGACACTTCCACATTGTGCTTATTGGTGGATAGATTATTCATATCTCTATTCTAGAGAAATCATGTTGTTTAAGCTACTGAGCATGGGAATGCTCGACTCAATGTAGATACTATATTTTTTGACATATGTTGTTGTTTCAGGTTTTCCTCAGTCTTTCAATATCTTTATCTCTACTACACACATTATAAAGTATTTTGGCCATCATCTTCGTCTCTGACCTCACACTTTAGGGGGTAACTGTTACAGGTCAAAATACCTCCTCATCAGCTCAAAGGAGAAGATAAATATGGAAGGAATACAAACACCTAAACTAAACCTATTTCTGCCAAGGTAACGCCTCACTATAACAACACAAGAGCGTTATAACGCAGTTGATCAGTGAATAGGCCACGTTAGTGGCTAGGGCAATGCTCTGTTTACACTAGAGGGCAGCGTTACCCGTGTTTTGAGTTTGGAATGGGAAAAACCCACGAAGAATGATTTGAATTTCCATCTTTTTCTCACAAGAGAGTCAGTACAAAAAGGAAACTGCAAAGCACTAATCTCTTATTGGGCCTTGCCATAAACAACTGAACTCTCAAGGAAGGAAAAAACATGGAAGTTGAGGAAACATCTTGGTTTTTTCTATTCAGAACTGGTGGAAAGAGAAGGGCAATGATTGCTCTCTCCATCTCCCATAAAATGGAGTTGAAGGCTCTTGGTTCAAGGTCGAAGGATTGTCAAAGTTTTTGAATACTTGTGAAGTAGAGATCATTGTTGTAGTGTGAAGGTTAAAGGTCAAAGAGGTTCATTGAGAACTTGTTGATCAAGACATCACCACTTTGAGAGATAGAGAGATTGGAAGGCTGAGGAGGGCTTGGTACAATCGACGGTTGTAATCCTCCTTTTTATAAATCAATAGAACTGTATCTGTTTTGTCCATTCTATGCGTTGATATTGTCATTATTATTTAATCACTTATATAGCATGAGATGAATGGCTTAGATGTGCATAGTTTAAATGTTTATTATATATTGTCTTAATTGACAGGAAATGTATGTTATGGTAGAAATTACATGGGTGCTTTGATTGATTGCAGAGTCGAGATTTGGAGCTGGTGAAGAAGGATCCCTACTTTGCAGTTCAGTGCTCTCCAAAAGACTTCAAGATCATCAGAGAATTAATCTTCCATCTTACTCCATCAAGTTGTCTTAAGTTAATATGAATATGTATGTGCCATCTTTGTGAACTATACAACTAATCTTATTGTCTGCCTCGGGCACCAGAAAGCCCTGAGAGGGATATTCGATAACCAACAACCCAAGCATTTTACCCTATAGCAACTGGTGGAGAGGTTTCACAGGAAGGATCCTGAAGCACCCTTCATAAGCATTGCAAAGCTGAAGCAATCAGGAGATGTAGAGACTTATATCTCTGAGTTTATGAGATTATCAGTCATGGTCCCTGATCTATCTGTAGCCAGGAGGGTCTACATGTTCATTGATGTCCTGGAGGAACCTTTGCATGGGCTGGTTAAATCTACCAAGCCCATCACTTTGCATGATGCCATTGAGAGGGCTAGAGACCTCTAAGATGCCTTGCCAAAAGCAAAGGCAACTTTCCAGAGCAAGGCCCCTCACTTTTCTAAGGGGAAGGAAGAAAAAGATGCTCCTCCCAAGGAGAGCTCTTTGAAGAAGCCTCTTGATATTGATCTCAGGAGGGAATTGAGGAAAAAGAAACTATGTTTCACTTGCCAAGAGTCATGGGCACTAGGACATATATGCGCTGCAGGGAAAGCACACTACATAGAAGTCTTCTTAGATCTTGAGGAGGAAGATGAAGATGATGAACCTAAGAGAGGTCATAGTGCTGATGATGATGAGTAATATCAAACACCATCCAGAGATGGGAAGGTAGCCTTTGCTCCAATAAGTGGGACTCTTGCCTCTTTGAGAGGAGTTCTTAAGTACTTGACCCTAAGAGTACAAGGTTCAGTGATGAATCAGAGAGTATCTGTCCTGATTGACAGTGGGGCAACCCACAACTTTATTGATGCTCATCTTGTGCAAAAGAGAGCAATCCCCACTGATAATTTTGAGGGATTTTCTATTTTGGTCCCAGGGGATAGGACCATGCAATGCATGAAATATGTTCCATAACTCTCTGTCACTATGGGATCCTACACTATGGTGGATCACTTCTTTGTAGTTGACATACCAGACACCAACATCATTTTGGGTTTCTAATGGTTGATTACCTTGGGGAAGGTTACCACTGATTGGAAAGCTTTGTAGATGGAGTGCGTGGACTTGAAGAGTGGGAAACCACAAATGATTCAAGGCATGCACACTTATCCTTCACCTAGTACTTCCACACAAACAACAGAGATGGATTTGCGTAGTGGAAGCAGGGATATCACAGTCCCTTCTCTTATATTCATGAGGATGCTGCAAGGGACATTATTATCTAATGGCAAGCCACCTAGAATTCCATCAGATTTAGATCTTGTGGGGGAGGCTCCACAAAGTGCTGCTCCAAATCTAGATCAAGGAAGGATTTGGGCAATGAGAGACCAAGTCATAGCATTGGAGGGCTTGGGACAACCCAAGTATGAGGGAGATCTTCTTCCTGCATCACTATCTCCCTCTCTCTTTTCTGAATCTGCGCTATGGGAGGAGAAGAATGGGAGGATCATCCTTCCAAAAAAAATTTTTTGCATGGGGAATGTCAAAAAGGAGATCAGCAACATGAAAAGCACTTCCATGGATGTATCAGCAGTGTTGTTATTGTTGAGTAGTGTGGATTTTTATTGGAAATCTCAATTGCTTGTAGAATATTCCAAAGATATCCACATAGGTATGATATTAGATGGCATGCAGCAATAGGAGGGCTACTTAGTCCAAGGGGGAGTCAACTATTATCATGGTAAGTTATTCTTGGCTAGAGCTTCCAAGCTCAAGCAGAAGATCCTACAAGGAGCACACGAAGAATTCTCCCTCAGCCATATGTATTCAATGAAGATCTATACCCTGATCATGAGGAGTTTTGATTGGGAAAGCATGAGAGAGGAATTACATCAGCACTTTCAAGAGTGCATTAGCTATGGAGGATTAGGGCAGCCAATGGACTCTTTGCAAGAGTCATCTCAGCCAGCTCTTCCTTTGCTTCAAAGGAGGAAAATGCTCATGCACAACTCCATGTGTATGAAGGACTATGGGGGTAAAAGGACTGATCATGCCAAGCAAGTTGTATTTTCTGATTTTTCACATTATTTTACCATTTTTTTGTAGGCTATGACTCCTAAAAGGGGTGAGAGATCATGTGGATCTCATAGATTTTTGGGGGCCCATAGAAATTCTGAACTTGGTCACTCCCTTATTGTGCAAAGGGAGATTCCTTTTCATGATGGGTTCTTCCCAAAGGCACCAAACTTATGTAACATCTTTAGCCATGTTAAGGTGACTCATGAAGCAAATGTGTGGTGGGAGTGCCACTTACCACACCTGGATCTAATGAAGACAAGAGGTGCACTGCGCTGGCATCACTTGTGGGATTTTGACCCACCTCCTCAAGTTCAGATTTCAGTTTGCATATATGTAGTCTTGCTTCCATACTTTTATGATATAGTTGTATTGTTTATGGTGTTGTATGGATAGGGGATGAGTAGTGTGTATGTACCACATGGTTTAGAACTTCTACCTGTACTTCATGATACATGTTTTAGATGTAACATTGCTTCAGCCATGTTTATTTATGTTGATTTTTTCACTCCTGGTGGGATGGACTATGCACATATTATGTTGGCCTTGGAGGAACAATTCATGATGTATTGGCTTGTTGAGCACTTGGCTTATAATGAAGACTTGATCCTTGATGATGCCATCAATGGAGGAGAAGAAGTGCTACAACTCTTACCCTATCAGTTGCTTAAGGACAAGCAACATTTTGGAGGGGAGGAATGTAATATTCCTACTTAGCCTAAGCTAAGAGGAATATTCATTTTTGTTTTACTTTCTGTTGCATGAATAAATGAATGAAGGAGGACATGTAAAACTCCTGAAAAGACTAAATAAATCAATGCCCATGTGAACAATGATAAATCAGGGCCATGTAAATAAATCGCTTGTAGGTGTGAAAGGGGTTTAAGCTGTGAGACTGGGTCAACCTTGACCAAATCTACAGTGCTGTCTAGAGTCAATGTATCTCATAAAGGGACAACGCAATTATAGAAGGAGGCCCCTCGTGTGAAAGGAGCTAACTCATCAAGGTGGTTTAGGGTTTGCAAAGGCTTTCATCTTATAAAAGGAAGGGGAGGGCAGCAAGAGAAGGTTGTTTATTGATTATATTTCTGAGTATCTTGTTTTCTTAGACAAATACTATTCTCTACTATTGAGTAGAGAATTGTGCTACTTAGCACTTTGAGTTCCTATGCAGGGATTTCACCTCTTCCCTTGAGGATTCTTGGAGGATTATTTGCTGATTTGATCCACTATAAGGCTTGAGGACAAGCTCTAATTCCAATTGTATCGCTGATCCAGTGAGGGTTAGGATGCTTTTGCAAGCTACAACAAGTGGGATTCTAGATCTGCAGAGATCTAGCTTGTTTTGGGAGCCTCTTCTCATGGAGTGTGTCTTTTAACCTCCTGGAAGAGTGCCTCTCATGTTTATGCTTCAGATCTTTATCTTGGCAGCTGGCCATCTATGTTATTCAAGCTACAATGTAGTTTTCATTGAAGAACTGCGTTATTTTCATATGAGATTCTTCAGGGTGTTTTGATCTCAATTTTGATGGGAGATCTCTAGTGCTGGGCTTTGCCTTTCACTTTGGTGATCCATGGATTAGCTTGCTGATCCATGTTCTGTTTAGATCTGATCTATTGTAATGTAAAGTCATATTCAGAAATTCCTACAACATTTTACAGATCTGCAGCTTAAAACTTAGATCTACTTTTGTTTATGCATGATTTGGTCAAAACCCCAAGGGGATCTTGTAAATAAGACTATCTAGTTTCCAGATCTAAAATGGATCTAATGTTTTGTCCATAGATCTATCCTAGATCTAAGTTGTAATATTCAACTACTGTAGCTCCTGAAAATAATGTTGTTAAGCTATTTCTGCAGTTATATATGTGTTGCAGCCTTCTTTTATGAAGATTTCTTGCTCTATTGTCTTATGTATTCTACTGTATATTGAAAGAGCTTCATTATAATTCTGATTTTCTGTTGTATACTCATAATTTAATCATATTTGATGGCCTCCTGATCATACTGTCCAAGACTGCATTATTTCTGAAGCAGTTTGTTGTGCATAGCAGCTCCTCTTGTAGGGTGTTTTTTAGCTAGACTAGGTGGTGGGAGATCTATTTACCACAGCTAGTTTGATTTGTTTTTGCTCCCCTTTTGGATCTAGACCCCAGACCTGCTGATATAAGGGATCCAAGGGTTGTAAAATAATTTATGTGCATCAATCTCCCAGGAGTGCATTATTTCAACAGGTTTGTTGTGTTGTTCCATATTTGGAATATTACATTCTTCTTCAAGGTGATTGTACTATTCATAGTGGTCTTAGTCTGTCTTTCATCTGATGATGCATCTGATAGCCTTTGTCTTATTTGGGATGTGGAAAAGGGTAGCTGTCCCTCTCCCATTTAAGCTTTGAGGCCCAAAAACTTTCCTGATGATACCTTTGCCAAAATGCGCCATGATTTTCATATATTACTGACTTTTTTGAGATTTTGCACAGAGGCTTGTATGAGCAGCAATTTACCTCTTATAATTAAATCAAGACCTTTGTAGTAGCATTCAGATTGTTGTGCCTTCTAACCACTATTGATGACCTTTTGAAAACCTTTTAGGTATCCCTGATTTGCAGAGAAGGTCTTGATTTTCCCTGTGACCACCAGCTCACTGTACCTTTTATTCAACTGCCATTGACTTGACTAGAATTCTCTTTGGTGTCTCTCTTTGGCTCTGCTTTTCTTTAGGCTAAATGTCAAGATATCCCTGCAGAGATGAATTTGATATTATAGTCTATTCTTGGAAGATTTCACTATTGGACTAGGAGGGTAACCTTGGAGGCTTCTTGAGTGCTTTTTAGAAAAATGACAACCTAATCTCTGTGTCCTTTTGAATTTACCATTGAATTTTTCTGATAAGATAGTGGATGGGGAAAACTAATGGTGCCTGACCTATGAAAACCTAACTGAATTATTTGCAAGGCCTTTAGAACAAGGCCTTTGACTGAGGGTTTAAAACAGAGTTTTGAACAAGACACAGGGTTTTTAGATATCCTACTTTATGCACCATCCCCTATAAACCTAGGCATTTTTATGGTACTTTGAAGGGTTTTCTAGAAAAAACTTTGACACCAACAGTGATTAAGGAAGTTGGAGAGTAGAAGGGAAAACTTGGCTTAACTTGGCTAGAAAAATTTGTGAAATAGGAGGGCTTAGTCATTTGAGGTAAAATGCTATAGACAAAGGTAACCATCATCGATAGAGTAAGGCTTACTAGTCCAGGATGGGGTTTTGACAAGATGACCAATCCAATCATAGCAGACAAGAGAGGAGGGAGAGTGAAAAAATTTCTCTGAGGGGACTTCTAGAAGGCATAATGATTGTTTGAATTTGGTTTCTAGAAAACCTAGACAAAGCATATAGTCATCTAAACAAGTGAAAATTATTGATGACTAACAGTGGTTCCATTTGGGGAGGGCAGTTGCTTTTCGAGAGGTGTCCAGAATTGCAGATTTCTGGCTTTTGAAGACCAATGCCTCATCTATTGGCGGAATTTTCTCTTTTTCATCGTTGCTTTCCTGAAATGGTGATTTGAAAACATGAAAGCATGATCAGCTCAACTTCATCTTTACCTACACAACCTACTTTGCTTAACATTTTTTATTCCTTGGGTGCACTTGAACTAGAACACCCCTTGACATCATATTTTTGAAAGAGAAAACAAACTATCTATTTCTACACTTATATCCTCTGGGAGTTCAGATTAAGCTGATGAAATCCTTTGATTCTCTACCTACACTAGATAAACTGTCAAGATTAGGCTATTTGACAGTATTTCATTCACTAGACTAAAAACATGAAATTCAAAACATGATTAAAACAGGATTAGACAGTGTGATTTTTCATGTGTTTGTGGTATAACAAGAAGCTGCACACAAATGTTATTTTCATACAAAATGATATTTAGAAGAATTAGGGCTAGGATACATAATTTTATTTTCATCCCTATGTTCCTCTTTGGTTCTGATTTGAGCGTGTGGAACCAATATCTTTATTTCCTAATCTACTTTCTTTGACAAGTCAAGCTTTCATAATTTGACTATCATTCTTTTCACTAACTTATCAGCAATCAATTTAAAACATGCTCAGCTATGATTAGGCTAGATAACTGAACAAGACATTTCTTTTTGCACTAGTAGTGGCATTTAGACTTGCATACTTTCATTATTACTATTTTTGTAGGTTTTAACCCTGAACAGAAATATCTACACACGATTCTTATAACAGAAAATAAACAATAGCAAGAGCATAAAACATAAAACAGATAAACACAGAGATTTTTCCCTGGATCCCAAATCGGGACGACCAGCTTGATTTTTCATTATATTCCTTTTAGTGTTACAACACATATATATACATGCCGAAGCATACATAAACCCAAATCCATTAACCCTGGATTAGAACATAACCGTAGTTCCCTTGACCGGATCTACAAAATTCCAGGGGCCGAAAACCATCGAACCCCAAAACCATGTGCAAAACCATGCACAAAACCATGGGCGGATCCACCTATGAGTGGGTCCGCAAAAAAAACCAATTTTGGCCAGGGCGCTGCCCCAGACCCCAACGGTGGGGACTGCTTCGCCCCTCGTGACCCCCCAGCTACGCCCGACGCAACATACAGCGCATGGGGCTAATCGTGGAAAGAATATAACACATACCCAACAATTTTTTGGGTATGGGGCTATACCATTTCTTTAGAATCTGCCCTCTTTTTCTACTTTTCTTGTTTTTGTGTTTTCATTTTTCTCAAAACAATTTGAAAGAAATATGCTCATGGGGCTGAGCTTATTTAGCATGCCTATCTATCCTAATCTAACCTATACATGATAGACATTTATCTGGTGAACACTTTTTTCTAGCATAGCCAATCAAGTAAGTGACTAGATGATTTATTTTTGTTCCACCTCTTAGGTATGCTAGCAGGCCATTCCCACTTTGTCTTCTTCTGGATAGTAGCACCCCAAATTTTCTTTAAGCTCTTCCACAAACTGTCCCTGGCATGTTTTACTCCCTCTTTGAAGGTCTCTAAGGAAATAGTAAAAGGGTCTTCGAATAATAGCTGGCCTAGACGATTTGAAAAATAGACTTCATTTAGGATTGCTTGCTCCTCCACTACCTTGGGATCCTTTTGAGAAAGAGTTTCTTCTCCCTCTTTATGATTTTCTGATTTGGCAGCTTCAGAATGCAATGTTATTCCATCTTCAAGAAATCCTGGTATGCAGCTAATTTCTATTTGTGAGCGATTCTCTTGATGAGTATGAGAATTTTCTGGCAGTAGGTCTTCTTGAGAAGGGAGTCTAGTATCAATATCAATCTGTTCTATATTTTCTGTATGAGAAACTGCATCAATAAATAGGTCAACAGTAGAATATATAGACATATCTTCTTTACATAAAAATTTGGATGTTGGCTGGCTGCTTAGGATCTGATTTCTTTCTTCTTTAGTTAAAAGGGGAGGTGTCTTTCTCTTTCGTTGGATAGACCTATGATGTTTCTCTTCCTTGTGTGACTACTCATAAGGATGAATATCTTCTTGAGGAGGTGTTACAACCTCAACAAAAATCTGTTCCTCTATTTCTTTATGAGCAATTTCTTTAGTAGGTAAGCCAGTAGTGGAACAAACAGGAATATTTTCTTTATATAAAGGTTTAGAGGTTGGTTGTACTCTTAACATCTGATCCATCTCTTCTTCGGTTAAAGGAGGAGACATTTTTTGTTTTATTTGGATTGGGAAACAATTGTTTTCTTTCTTTTTTGGAGGCTGATCTTGTGGCTTAATGTCCTCTTGTACCTTACACAAAAGGGCAGATAGATTGTCATTTGTTTCAGCTTCTTCAGAGAGATCTTTTAGATCTTCTCTTACTTTTTGATGGATTTCATCCTCAATCAACTCTTATTGGTTGTCAAGATAGTTATCTTGAGTATGAAAAGCATGAATCTCCTCTAATAGATCCTCATGATGCCAATTTCCTAAGTCTTCATCAATGTTTACAAGGTGTTGTATGAGGTCTTCAGATTGATCACAACAATTTTCAGCCAATGATAGAGATGGACCATGCCCTATATAGTGTTTATAAAATAATTTGTGGAAATCCTTCAAAGAAAACAAGATGCCAGGTTCTAGCCATTCATACCAATTTCTCTCCTTACCTTCTAATGTTTCCATAAAAATTTTCATGAGGCAGTCCTCGTGCCATTCAACCTTTAACCTCCATATGTGTATATGAAATTTGATGAGGTGTAACAAGTGGTCATCAACTTTTTCATCTTGAAATATAGTTAGGTTTTTTATCCAATTTATTTCAGGCATTTTTTGTGGGAATACAGGGATATGATCTCTACTCATCGGAGCATATCTCTTTTGTATCCTTGGATTCATCTCTGTTAATCAGAAAGGATCACTATGTCTTTTCAACCAGTCTAGAGTTCTCTACCAGTGGAGTATTTTGGTCTATTGAGGGTTGTGGAGTCGCCAGGTGGAAGATTTGAACTTTGTTGTCCATCATCAGCATGATTGGGATTTCTTAACGCATTCCCAAGGGTGTTTATAAGAACTAGTGGAGTAATAGGCCTACTGGAGGCTAGTGGAGTCACCAGGTGGATGTTTTTAGTTGTTTTGAGGGTATATGTGTATGTTCCACCACCAATACTGACAAAAAAAAAATCTAAGGATGTTTTGGGGTTTTCTGAGTTTCTTAATGTAGCCCTAGGGTATGTGAGACTGTCTTACAGCTGAGTCATCATTTTGCTAGAATGGTGAAACAACCAAATTCTACTCTTTTGAAAATACTTTAGTCTTCTAAGTTTGAATGAGACTTTGAGAGTTCCTAAGGGATACCTAGGATGTTTTGATTCAATGTCCCACCGTGATCGCCATTTATGTTAGAGAGTGGTGGGATGAATCAACCAGATAGTATGCTTAGTTCGACAAGGGTTTTCCATGAGTCTTGAAAGATATTCAGATTATTATGAACTCATAAATGTCCCACCGCGATCGCCATTTATGTTAGTGAGCGGTGGGATAAATCCACAAGATATTTTTCCTAAGGGCTACTGAAATGTTTAGGAAAGTCTAAGTTTGTTTATTACTCAGAGTCCCACTGTGATCGCCATTTATGTTAGTGTCCCATAATTTGGCAGATTGGTAGGCCAAATGACAGGGTAACATCAGCCAATCTTTGGAGTCCTAGGACCTAGCCTTCCTGGACTCAGAGAGGGCCCTCTCTATGGTGCGAAGGATGTGACTTGTTCACTTTGTATGTTAGATTTTAGGCTAGTTGTTAAGTATATGTTAGTTTGTTTTGGGTTTGAGGTAAACTGATCAAGTAAGACAAATGGAATGAGAAAATTATCAAATTAATTAGGGCTATGGGGTCAGATGAAACTAAGGATGTCTAAATGATGGACAAGGTGTATTGCAGGGCCGATTTAGCAAGGTCAATGGATCCTTTGGGTGAGGTATGAGGTGAAATGAAAATTAAGTTTGTGAAAAACGAAGAAGTCTTAAACATATATAGTTTGAAAGAAAATACTCATGAGGTAGGGAAAACCATAAATCTCTATGAATAATACTCAAACTAATAAACATGAAAGATAAACATTCAGGTGAGACATAGAAGCATAAGAACTCCTAACTCTAGAAATTCACCTTCAGCTGTTGCGAAAACATATAAGATAAACAAATAACTTAATATATGAAGAGGGAACTCCTAAAAAACATATATCAAACTATCGGGAACTCTGAAACAAGTTGGTAAGCATGGACAAAGGACAAGATCGAATGAGACCTCTTTGACTTAACCTAATCAATCAGTATTTCATAGAAAGATTTCAGAAATAGAGTTTCGAGAACTTCAAATAAGCAGGGCATACCTTGAACTATATTTGATAGCTAACCTAGTGACCATTAATGAAACAAATAACGAGTTCTTGGTAGACCTAAGGAGCAGTTAAGAATTCCTTATAATAACCAAGAAGAAGAAAACATCAAAACTATAATGAACAGGAGGTTTGAGGTGCTTCCATGAGCATGTCTCAACCTATACTTTTATGATCTACAACAAACAAGAAGTATGAAAACATTAATGAAAACAAGAAGACATAAACAAATCAGGGAAACATCACCATTCACCAAGCTATGGAATCCTACACACAATGCTCCTCCACCATCAAGCCAAGCAAGACATTCATCCACTTCATAAAACCAATATTTTCTCCAAGCTCATAAAACTATGTATTTCTCTCAACATGTCAAGTTCTCCTCATTTATTACAATGAATCCTCATGGTTTATATAATAAAAGAGGAGAAAATCCCACTAGAGCATCTAGAAGGCTATTGGCCAAAGAAAAATATCCTAATTTGTCCTTGAGACCTTACAAGGTCCAAGGCACAAAATATTTTTTCAAAATATCTTTTTCGGAGCAAAATAGAAAAAATATTGACTTTTAGGCTCTAACATACATGATAGAACTTGCCTAAGACACATTTTCCTTGTCCTCACATAGGAATGCAAAAATCTGTCTCTGTTTTTGCAAAATTTCCAGGCGCGCAGCACCAAAAAAGGCCTTTTTGTAGTAAGGTTTTGGAGGTCTTCCCGATGTCGAAAAAGGCTCCGTGATGGCTCGTTGGAAAGCTATGGATGTATTCCCAAATATACTTGATTTTTTTCAATATTTTCTTTATAAGTTTCCCAAAAATTAGGAAAGGTGCAGATTCCAAGGGGTGCATCACCTGCTCAGAAACAATGGTAGGAAGGTGAAAAATGGTTGTTTTTGGACCTTTTGAGGGACCAGAACAGCT
The DNA here is from genome assembly GCA_034641835.2 of Pinus albicaulis. Taxonomy (NCBI): domain Eukaryota; kingdom Viridiplantae; phylum Streptophyta; class Pinopsida; order Pinales; family Pinaceae; genus Pinus; species Pinus albicaulis. The sequence goes on along the minus strand of JAXQQM020081693.1, from coordinate 145,901 downwards.
CCAAATGAGTTGAAATTTTGTGAGAATGCTCCCCTAGTGCCAAGGAATCCAAAAATGTAAACTTTTCCTGCTGAAGATGCTCTAAGAAAAAGTGCAGCGTCCATGGTGCTGCGCTCCTAGGCTTGAAAATTTGCAAAAAACCAAAAAGTGTTCAATTTTGCTCAAAATTGGTGAGTGAGTCCCTCAAGAGTCCTTAGAGACCTATAGTGAATCTTGAGCCAAAATTACAAGCCTAGCTTGGTCATTTCCATCAATTGGCATTGGGTACCTCGTTTGGGCAGTTTTGAGCTTTTTCCTAGAAAACTGATTTCTCTTTTTATAATACTCAGTCATCTTTCTCTGTAAGCCCAAATCCTTGTTTTCCTTCTCCAACTTAGCCTCCAAATGCAGGTTTTCCATTTCAAGCCATGATTCTTTGTCATGCTCAATTTCTAAGGTGAGGATCTCAGTGAGAGGGTACTTCTGTGCTTGGGTTGATTCTTCCTCTCTCTGTTTTCTAATGCTCTCCTAAGACCCATAGTCTTAGGCCTCTTCCTAGCTTGCCCTTCTTCTTCATTATCCTTTTCATAGTCACCCATGTACTCCTCTAGTTGTACTTGTGATTTTTGAGCCTCTCTTTTGTATTTGAGCGCCCAGGCTTCATAAATGGCAAGTTGGCCACTCATTTGCTTATTTTTCATTTGTAGGAAATGAATGTGATATTTTGATCTTTCCAACTCAACCTCTAAATCTCTGATCTGTGCACTCTGGTCATGTAGGAGAAAATTAAGTATACTTGTTTCATTTTCCTCATCACTACTCAAGTGAATGAGTTCAAATTCTCTCTCTTATTCATGACTGCTTTCCTATTCTTTCATTGTCTTTTTTCCTTTATCATTCATGGGTTTCTTACCCTTGTCTTTCTTTGGCAATTTACCCCTACTCCTCAATTCCCTGGTGACGTTACTTTGCACTATTTGAGTGACTTTGCCTTTCACTGTTTTGGTGATTTTTTCCTTCACTGGTCTTGAGGAGGAGTGCATGGCTCCTTTCCTTTTGGAGGTAGCAAACACATGCCTCCTACCTTTCTAATAAGGGATAATGAGAGGTTTACAAACTGGGATTGTTATACAGTAATTTGTCACCGTCCTCACCATTCCCCGTCCCGCACAATGGAGGACCCATTTTGTGACCTGTAAACATTGTCATGCCTTGAAACCATCATCAAAGCATTCCTCTGAATATGAGCTATATTTTCCCTTACGACATCTCCTTGCAAAAGTCATGAAAAACATCTCCTTTTGCATTGGCGCGGGAAGACAGTTCAGAACCCGCGCCAATGGGGGAAATCCTGCAAAGAGGGCGCGCCAACTGGCGCTCTGTCTCAGAGCAGCAGTCGTGCCAGCCAGTTTAAGGAGTGTTTTTTAAATAAAGATGGCGGAAGTTGTGTTTCAACAGACTCAGAAACCATTGCCTATCTTGAGTTGGGAGGTTTGGCTGCGGGAGTTCTATGGAAGGGAAGTAGTTTGCCACCTCCCCATGGAACCTTCCTTGTTGATAGGGCCAATCCCATAATAATAGGGATCCCAACTCCCTCCTTCCCCATCTATAAAAGCCTGCTCAATCCCATGGAAAGCTAGTCTTGAAGTGCCTAAGCTTTGAATCTCCATATTCCCAAGAGCCTTTATGCTGTGAAGAATCCTCTTTCTCCCTTAAGGCCGACTCAAGTAAGGAGACCATTGTCGAGAGACTCCGGAGAGGTTTTCCCCTTTCCTTGGCGAGCTTTGCGAGGCGTGAACGGCTGGAGACCCATCCGAAGGAGACCGCGACGTCAGAACTCGGTTGTAATCTCTCTTCGTTTATTATTTAATAGATGATTACAATTATGGTTCCACTCTGTTTTCTATCATGTTAATGCGAGTAATATCTTTTCTGACCGATATTTAGTTACGTATGATGGATTCTATGCTTGTATCTATTTGTCTCTTCCATGTGCAGGTGTTCGTCCGCGGAGATCGTGGAGGGATTGTGATCTGCCGAAGTTGAGGAACGAGGAAGCTTCTGCTTCAGATCATAGCGTTGGATTCCAGGTAGGCTTCTATCTCCGTCTTTTCATTCGTAACTAGGAACTTGCGTTGTAACATTGTTTGATTGTTGCTAGACCCCTGCTAGGCTAGTAGGGATCGCCTCTGTCCGCAGAGGGGATTTACCTCGTCAATAGGGATTGTTCAATCTAGTCACTTACAGCCCTAGGACTGTCTTTTTCTTCAAGAATGTTTCCTGTGGGTGTCCCTTTGTCACTTTTCTGTTGGCAGTCCCTTTGATTATCAATTTCAACATTTTTCATGCTTTCATTACCAGGAGGACCTTCAAAAGTGTCATACTCTATTTCTGCATTGTGTGAAGCGCCTAGGTCTGACATATTTTCATCTTCAGGACTATCCATGTATTTACCTTTTTTACTGTCGTTTTGACTATCAAAAACCCTTGGATCCTTCACATCACTTCCTTGTTTATTCAAAACAACTCTGAAAACTGTCTCTAGACTATCTTCATTAATCTGGTCATTGTCATGACTGTTTTCCTCTTGTTTGGCACTGTCTGCTGTGAGGCTGTTAGTGTCTTTTTCTTCACTATGAGTCCTAGCATCTTGTCCTCCTTCCTCACCATGGGTATCACTGCTTAAATCTTTGTTTTCTTCTTGTTTCTTATCTTTATCTGTGCTATTGTTTTTACTTTCTTCCCTTTGGCTATCTTCCTCTCTACTACTGTCTTTACTGTCTTCCCCTTGGCTAACTTCATCTTTGCTATTGTTTTTACTATTTTTCTCTTGGCTGTCTTCCTTTTTGCTTCTTTCCTCTTCTCCTTGGCTATCTTATGTTCTCCATTTCCCTCTTCTTCTCCAGCTTCTCACTTATCCTAATCATTTTCCCCTTCACTACCTTCATTATGATCAGTACTGCTTTCTTCAGGACCAACAGTGTTTCTTTTAGGGTTACCACTGCTTTCTTTAGGGCCAACATTGATCTTTTCAGGGCCACTACTATTTTCTTCAAGACCACATTTGTTTTCTTCAGGATCACTTTTATTAGGGGAAGGTGTTTGAAGAAGGTTTGTTTGGGAGAGTGATTCATGGGAGCAAAGCGAATCATGGTTAGTGGAGGGTGATGAAGGAGCATGAGGAAGATTTTGAGAAGAGGATAGCACATTTTTCAGTGGGATGGAGGATGAAGTGGTGAAGTCATCATGGTAAATAAAGGCTTCCCAAGGAATGCCTTGTTGTTGTAGCTGGTGAGTTATAATGATTTTGACAAGAGAGTGATGAAATAGGCTTGCTAGCTGGTGAGCTGGATGCTTCTTTTTCATGATGATGGACATTTTTTCAATGCTTTTGCAGAGGAAATAATACATGTTCAGCAACTTGGTCCTAGTGAAGTGCATGAGGAGTCTAATATGATAGGAGTAGATTCGGGAGAACCTACCCTCACAGGTAAAGTATTTCATGACAATCTTCATGAGGAGGGCATACCTGTTCAGTAGATGTGAAAAAGGAAAAATGGCTTTACACTCAACTTGACAACTAGGTTTTAGGAAAGGATGATAATGGACCAAGTCAATATGCTCCTGTTTAGACCATCTCTCCCCTATGCAAGGCATCCTAGTGGCTTTAGAGATAGCTTTAGGGGTCAACTCAAACCTTACCCCTGCTAGATGAACTTTATGCCTGTAAAGCCTTAGGGAAAATAACTCTGTTAACTGAGGATGGCTCTTGACTTCTTGTACCTTGTTGCAGAACTCAAAACACCCTAATTCTCAGAAATAAGATAAGATAGAAGTGGAGGCTATTAGCACTTTGGTGTCTGTTGGCTCAAACCTATTGGGCTTCCCTCCTTTCTTAGACTGTCTTCTCGGTCTTTGAGGCTCATCACTTTCCTCTTGAGACATAGTGATTACTTTACCCTTTCATTGAATTTTTTAAACAAAAGGATCTTTTGCTGATGAAGTGATGAGGAGAGAGGTTTTTAGGAGATTAGGGCCGCTAAAATAGGCCTAGATGATCAACATAGAATAGGTGACATTTCTATTCAATTTTCCCCTCAAGCTTTCTTTGATAGCAACCTTAGCCCTAATTGACGCTTTTATAACTTAAAACATGATGAGGAGATGCTAATTTATGAAGAATACCTTTTAAAACATGTCCTCATAGAAAAATGCAGCTTCTAGGAAAAATTTTCAAATATTGGGCCTTTCTGTAAATTTTTGGGCGGTGTTGCACTTTTCCTCCAAGCGCGCATTGTCGTGGCCTGGGCACTGTCTGCACGAGGAGTGTGCGACAGGGGTAGTGGTGGACGCGCAGCATCCTGGCCTAGGCATTGTTTGCATGCTGAGTTGCGGTAGGCACAGTGGTGGGCGCGCAGCGCCATTGGCCTGAGTGACAGATACAATGGCAGGCACACAGCACTGGTGGGCACGGGTGGTGTCTGCACGGAAAATGGGCGTCGGTGGGCGGAAGCTCCTGCACGCCGGGTAGGAAAAGGAACATACAGCGTCACCCTTCAGGCACGCACTGTCTAACAACAAAATACACTGGACACACCTACAGGTGCGCAACGTCTTCTTACAGGCATGCAGCGTCTATGGAAATCCACCGAGGATGCTTTCTGAAACTTGAAAAATTCACTCTTCCTTTGCTAAAGTTGGAATGAAGGGGAAAAATCCGTTGGGGTTGTTTATACTTCTCTTTTGAAATAATTTTGAACTCAAAACCCACTTCTCCAAAGTTTTAATTTCACCCTTCCATTGTCTCCCCTTGACTGTCTTTTTAGTGCCTTATCTCTTTTTTGGAGCCTGTCCATTTGCTATCTTTAAACCACTGATTCTTTTGCAACTTTGGGGAATTGATTGGTTTTATGATGACTGTGCCTTTTTGGAATATGTGTAGAGTGATATAAAACTGAATTTTCCTCCTTTATCTTTTGAAGCCTCCATGTGACTGTTTATTTGTGAAAAAACTGAAATTTGCACTGATGCTTTGTTGTTTGATGAAGGAATGTGTTCTTTTCAATTTAGCATGCTCATTTTCTCATCATCCCAATTTCTAAACTTGTTTCCAAATACTTTTCCATTGTGGGTCAAAAAATCAGATATTTTCATTTTCACACAAAGTGCACCCGTTGTTTTTCTTCTTTAGGGTGATTGTACTATTCATAGTGGTCTTAGTCTATCTTTCATCTGATGGCGCATTTGATAGCCTTTGTCTTGTTTACAGGGGTGTGGCAAAGGGTAGTTGTCCCTCTCCCATTTAAGCTTTGAGGCTCAAAAACTGTCCTGATGATACCTTTGCAAAAATGTGCCATGCTATTCATATATTACTGACTTTTCTGAGATTTTGCACAGAGGCTTGTATGAGCAGCAATTTACCTCTTATAATTACATCAAGAACTTTGTAGTAGCATTCAGATTTTTGTGCCTTCTAACCACTATTGATGACCTTTTGAAAACCTTTTAGGTATCCCTGATTTGCAGAGAAGGTCTTGATTTTCCCTGTGACCACTAGCTCACTGTACCTTTTATTCAACTGCCAATGACTTGACTGAAATTCTCTTTGGTGTCTCTCTTTGGCTCTGCTTTGCTTTAGGTTAAACATCGAGACATCCTGGCAGAGATGCATTTGATATTATAGTATATTCTTGGCAAATTTCACTGTTGGACCAGGAGGGTAACCTTGGAGGCTTCGTGAGTGTTTTTTAGAAAAATGACAACCTCATCTCTATGTCCTTTTGAACTTACCTTTTATTTTTTGTGATAAGATAGTGCATGGGGAAAACTGATGGTGCATGACCTATGAAAACCTAACTGAATTATTTACAAGGTCTTTAGAATAAGGTTTTTGACTGAGGGTTTAAATTTTTTTTTTTTAACAAGACATAGGGTTTTTAGATATCCTACTTTATGCACTATCACCTATAAACCTAGACATTTTTGTGGTACTTTGAAGGGTTTTCTAGACAGATCTTTGACACCAACAGTGATTAAGGAAGTTGGAGAGTAGAAGGGAAAACTTGCTTAACTTGGCCAGACAAATTTTTAAAATAGGAGGGCTTAGTCATTTGAGGTAAAATGCTATAGAAAAAGGTAACCATCATGGATAGAGTAAGGCTTACTAGTCCACGATGGGGTTTTGACAGGATGACCAATCCAATCATAGCAGACAAGAGAGGAGGGAGAGTGAAAAATTTCTCTGAGGGGACTTCTAAAGGCACAATGATTGTTTGAATTTGGTTTCTAGAAAACCTGGACAAAGAATATAGTCATCTAAACAAGTGAAAATTATTGATGACTAACAAGAGTAATTGCCCAAAATGTTGTTGTTAAATGCTATAGACTCATTTTCTTCCCCAAGGTATGTAACTGAGAACTTCATATGTTTTTCATGATCGACTCTAATTTGATTTTCCTTTCCATTATTTGGAAGTCACATGTGAGACCAGTGTGTTGTAAAATATCCATGTAATTTTTTAGACCAGTCTCGGCTAAGAACTAAATCGTAAAATTCAGGGATGTTTGCAATCCGTATATTGATAATCTAAGCAAATTTTGGGTTTGATGACAATCTAATAATTACCAAGTTGATATCTCCTAAGACCTTAACCTTTGTTCTATCTATTTGAACTATACTAACTGATGACTTTTGGGCTGCGATATTTAATTTTTCGCAAATTGAATATGGCATTATATTGGATGAAGCCCCAGAATCGATCAATCATTTATGAACATTTCTATTGTAGATTTAAAAAATTAAAATAAAATTGGGAGTATGAGAATCAAATATATTACCAATCAAAATAGAATCTAAAGTATTAAATTTTTTGAATTGTCAATGAGAGGTTTCCCTATTCCATTAGCATATTTAGCTACAACAGTTGGATTCAACTATTTTAATAAGATTTTTTGGGTTGCTTTAATTTTCTAACTTCAGAAAGAGAAATATTGGCTTTAATATTCTTCATATCCTCAATTATATTATATTCAATAGTATCATATACTACTAAGGTTTTATATTGAGGATTGGGTGTAGATTTGATTGGCTGGGAATCAGTGATGACCTGCTGCGATGATTTGGCTAGAGGTTTTTTATTAACAGGTTTTTATTTAGCAACAGAAGTTGGGATTTTTTGTTTTTGTGTTGATTGATTTGGTTCTACATAATTTCTACTTCTTGTGCTAATAGGGATGGCTTCAACTTCTGTCTCGTCATCAGAGGAACGTAAAAAGAAATCCCATAATCCATGTAATTCAACGATTCCTTCATCTTGGGATTCCTCCGCGGACGCTGTGGTTTCTTATTCTTCTTCTTCTTGGTCAAATTCAAAATTAGAAATAACATTGGGAGGCTGAGAGATGGACGATTGATTTTTTCTAAATGATCTAAAGGGTTTCCTGGTAGAGGTTCCAACAACCTGTTTTTTGATTTTGACCATATTGTTGGACATGGTTTTGAGAACATTTTGTAATCCATCAAGATCAAAAGGATCTTTAGGATTTTTATTCTTTGTCTCGCCTTTGAAAGTTACCTTTTTAGATATTTTATCTTCAAGCTCTGTTTTCTTTTCTAAAGCAATAATTCTTCTTTCAACAGATAAGGATTCTTTCATGTTTTCTACAAGGGTGACTTTATTAGCTCTATCTACAAAAATTTCTATATTAGAAGGAAGGGAAGATATATACCACTCTATTTGTACATCTAATCCAGGCTTAAAGGTAGATGGAATTTTGTTCAATATCTTGTTAAATATGGAGTTGAAGTCTTTGATATTTTCCCCTATATTAGCTTTTAAATTGGAAAGATCATTGATCAATGAGGCAATTGTCCTATCATCACCAAATTTGGTAAGAAATTGTTCTTGAAAAGTATCCCAATTGCCTATATAACTTGAAGGGAGGGAAAAATACCAGAATCCTACAGATCCTCAGAAATTATATGGAAACAATATAACTACAACATCTTCATGTTCAACGCCATTGAGATTCATGGCTAACATAAAATTATTGAGATGTTCTTCAGCGGGAGAGACCATCATTAGGATTATACTTTGGTAACCATTTTTCTGGATGATCTGGGAGAGGATGTAAATTTACCATTTGAACAGCACCCAGATTGACCCATGGTAAGTTGGCCATTACTTGACTTGTTGTTTGTGAAGATGAGATAGTGGGTCAATAAGGAGATGTGGAAGGAGAAGAACTTACTATTGGACTGATACTACTTATAGCAACATTAATTTTTTGAGCAGAAATGGGTTGATGAGAAGAGAAGGTAGAAGTAAATGGATATGAAGAAGATGTGGTCTCGTTGATACCTAATTGAGATGTTGATGTAGTAGCTTTTTTATGATGAGAATAAATAGGAAAATCAAAAGGATTTATCCCAATTTTTTGACTTTGTGATTGGGTTAATACACCAGTACCTCAAAATATGGATGTAACACTTTCTTCAGAAATTTCAAGTTTAACAGGCTTTTCTGGAGATATGGTTATTTGTTCTAACTTCTCAATCAAAGAATGAACTTCAGGAGACTCGGGAATATAATCTGAAGAATTTCTACGAGATAATGTTTCAAGAGATGAAAGAGATGGCTCTACAACTTTAGACTGATGACCTGGAGATAATGAACAAGATCTAGAAGCCGTTGGAGCTTCGGAGGTGGATTAAATCTTACGCTGGCTTTTTGATTGAGATTTAGCTTTGTATGCCATACATATTTATATGGCCCCCCTTCTAGTGCCAAAAATGTTGAGGGTTGGAAAGTGACTTCCTCAACATTAGGGATTCCACCCAGTCACGAGCTTAGAACAACTCCTTTCTCGTTGAAATGGTGGGTCCGACTGGGGATAAATGGATCAATTTCCGATAGAAAGAGAGTTTATATAACAAAAGAAATGAAATCAACACTAGTGAGGTGATTTATTCTAATGATAACAAAAATTAAAACTAAATCTAACTACTTCCTAGGATTGGATTCATTTATATGATTAAGGAGTAGAATTTCACAAGCATGAAACAATATAGATCATTGCACACTTAATGAATATAAGAAAATTTAAGAAACTAAATCAATTTAATTGATTTAGTTGATGAAGAACATTAATCACATAAAATATCTCTAAGTCTCACATCTAACAACATATCGTTCAATATATTATATCAATTGTAATAAGAACATATATCACTTCAATGCTTATCAGAATGGAAATAATAGATAGAAATAAGTTTGCCAAAATTTCACAAACATAAAAAAATCAATACACAGATAATAGTACCCGTTGCACCATAGCTTTATATCAGAAAAGATAGCTTCAAGGTTCAGAATTTCAATTAGATAACTTTTGTTCAAACAATATTGTAAGTTTCAAAATAATTCTTCTCAAAATTTTGTACCCCTTTCTAAATGCATGAAAGGGGTTTAAATACTAATTAATATTACAAAAATAGAATACTTGTAAAAGAAGTCTCTAATATTACTCTAAACTATAAAACTATAAACTAGCAAAATAAAATGAATAATTTGTAACAATCTCATGACTATTTCTTGGATTCACTCTCTAGCTGGTCTTTGAGCTAGCATGCTTTGATCATATGCTTGACTTGGGGGTGATGAATTGGCTGCATTCTCATCTGTCCCATGAATACTGCATCGTTTAGTGCTAGAAGAAGCTGAGCTGCTGCACTGGAGAGGCACCTCACATTATCAATTGGTTATGATGCTTAATCAACAAGTACTAGTAAATATCCATACTTAACCTTGTCATATTTTCTATGTCAAGAGGTTTTCTGTTTGATGTCTCTTGCTGGGATTGTTTTAAGAAATTGATATCTGGAATGGTGTATTTTGATGCTTCTTGAATCAAGTTCGCTTGTAGAAGAGAATATTTTATATACTGAGAGATGTTGGAAGATAAATTCTTAGCTCTGATAATAGCTAATTCAACGCTCTTGATTTTAATATCCCAATCTCCAAATATTATATCTTTAATTGATTCTTCAAGACGAGGGAGATCGACCGCTCTACCCTATGCAGTGTCTTGCCAATCTATGTATTTTGACACCTTATCATCAATTTCTTCATAATAAGTTCTCAGATTAGAAATCTGAGTGACTAATTGATCACTGGTCTTAACTTTCTCTTGAATTTGATTATACTTCTGATAGAAAACTATTTAGTGTGTTGCCAGTAATGCTTCCAACTCTGTTGCTTCTTTCTTTACTTCATTGATTTCGGGCTTTTCCTAGAGATTTTCAATCCTTTGCTCCAATCAATGAATTATTTGATATTTTCTTTAATCTAATTTTCAAGTTTGACTTTGAGACCCGTTGAGGCCTTGAAATTCACTGCAACAACTTGGGGGATGACCACTCGGTTCGGACCTTAAAGCAATGCCTTTTTCGTTTGGAATGGTGGCTTCGACTGGTTTAACTAGGTCCAGTTACCTTATCTCAATCTCCATTGAATTAAAATATGACTTTTATTTTACCAATGGGAAAGAGACATCAGATCATTTATCTTGCTGATCAGGCAAGAAAGTGACCTTTAAGCTAATTTGGGCTTAGCCAAGCCACAATTAAAGTTTTGCCTCTTTAGGAAGAGGACTTTTTAAGAATGTAGAATTTAATCTAAATGCAATATTATTCTGAGAAGAAAGCAAAAGAAACTATTTTAATCCTATATCAATTAGGCAGATATAGATCTATCCCAACTAAGAGCAAGATGTTTTAAATAATTGAGATTTAAATATGGTTTTTTTAAATGAATATCGAGCTAACGAAATAGTTCAATTAACTGATATTGTGAATACCAAACACATTCTATCTAAAGACCTCTTAACTGAAATAATTAATCAACAACACTCAGGAATTAGTTCTCAAAATGATATTGATCATTTAATCAGTAACTTGAATAATTAAACAATAACATGTGGAAATAGTTCACAAAATATCACTATTCAATAAATCAGTTTTATAAGACATTTTTCTGAGTAAACAGTTACTCAGAAATCAGAATTCAACCCATAAGAGTAGAGATAAATAATAACATAAATTAAAGCAAATTACTCATACCGACAGAAGTGCACAAGTATGCGAGTAAATTGACACATTCATATTATCATAAAATAAAATCAACATTTAAAATAATAGTATTAAAAATACCAATTTATTGAGTCCATTTCTCCAGCTCCAGTCTCTGATAGTCTTTTACAATGCCTAAACTTCTGCTTTCAAAATCAGAGCTACAGTAGTGCAAGACTCTTTTCATTATACATAACTCAGAATGTAAAAGAAAAACCTCAATAATCTCTAGATCTGAGATTCCTCTTCTCTCACCATACAACTCTATATTCCAATTACAGAAGTGCTTTTAGAATTCCAAAATTGCAGAGGAGAGAAGCCTGTATTTCATTTTTCAGTCTTCTATTTATATATTTACAAAGGAATTCTTCATAGGAAAGTTTGTTTTAAGAGTGGTTTTGCTCAATCAATTTTCATTGGTTCAAATAATATTATTCAATTGCTAGAGTCTTCTCATTGATTGAGAGATTTTTCTTCTCATCTCTTCAGCTATTTTCCTGCAAAAACAAATAAAAAATAAAAATAAAATGCAAAAATAAAATCAAAATGTCAAATCTAGAAATTAAAATAAATCCAATTAAAACTTGGTTAAATAAATAAAAAAGGGACATAAGCTTTCTTTTGATGTTTGTGTTGATCTAATTGGCCAATGAGAACATAGACGGATGAATTTTCACTCATAAGAAGTTGTGGCAAATTAAAATGAAAAAAATAAAACTTAGAAAATTAGTTTTGTTTAAAAAATCGTAGCTTGATATTTTGCTGAATTTTAGACACAATAAATGATCAAATCTAGAAAAAAAACCTCTTCAGGAATAATCTCCATCATTTTAAATTTCCAATGAGCTGTCCTGGGCCTCATTTGGCCAAGTAAAACTCCATTTATGAGCCTCTAAAGTTGGTATATTAAAATTGCCAAAAATCTGGATTTTTTGTTGCTTGGGCTAAAAAATCAAAATTTTAAATTAAATTCTAATCCTAAATTAGATTATGATATTTAATTAATTAATTCTAATTAATTGAAATTATATTATTCATTTGATTTAGTTATAATCTAATTCTAAATTAAGTTATAATTATCTATTAATTAATTATAATTACATTATTAATTTTAATTAATAAAACCTATTTGAAAATAAAATTAAACTAATTACAAAATGATTTATTTGATTAATTAAAATATTAAAATATTATATTAATATTATAATTCAAATTATATTAAAATTATAAAAAATATTATAATTAAAATATAATATTAATTTATAATACTATATAATAAAATTTATTTTAATTAATAATTCACAAAATATAAAAATGCACATCACATGAGAGAGAGAGAGGAGGAGAGGAGGGATAAGACAGAAGATAGCGGAGGGACGGTGGTAAAAGTAAGTGACGTGGAAAGTAAGGCTCATCGCAAATCGCACTTGAAGGCTGTTAGTGATAAATGTTTCGCAACAAAATAATAATATATGTGAAGTGCAATGGAGTGATGGAGCGGTAGGCAGGTAAGGGTCCCACATGATATCGCATCAGCATTTCGGAAGGATAGCACATGAATATGTTGACGATTTTTTTGCGATGGCTGATATACAAAAAAGTAAGGGGTCCTACCAAGGGTTTTAAGGAGTGGTTTGACTTGTGACGGAGCTATAACATTGAAATTTAGGAAGTTAAAATAAGTGGGTTTTGGGGATTAAATGAGATTTAAAGAATTAAACTATGGGTTTTAAATATAGTTTAACTTATGAAGTGTTTGGATATTGGGGAAAAAGGTGAAAATAGTAAAAACAAACTAGAAGTTTAATATTTAAAATGAATGACTATTTTAACTATGAAAATTGAAATATTGGTACATTTATACATTTTTAACCCAAGGAAGAAAATAATCAAAACTTCAAAGGAGTGCCATTTACAAACCGTTTGACCAAATGAAGTGAAACAAGTATCGTTGGAAAGCTTATGAAAAACCAGATTTAATGAAACAATCAAAAGTAGAAATCTAATAAAAATGAAAAATGACAACATTACAAAATAATTAACTTAATCAAAATCCTAAAAGGTGCGTAGCCAAAATTTTGTAGAAAGGGTCCCCATTATTTGAAGTACATAAGTAAAAAATGGGGGGGTTGAGTTTTACCACAACAATACCATCAAATTGTTGTTGCAGATTATTGATGCTTGACTATAGTTCCTGCTCGATCCTTTTCTTTTCATCAGAGAAAACTTGCTCCATTTGAGAAATTTTATGATCCTTCTATAATTAATGACTCAAACTATGCTGCCTTATGAATGGTTGCATTTGCATAAGCACCTAAAAATTGAGATAATATGTTAAGTTCCTTCCCTGGAGCTGATTGAGTTTCTTTGCAAAGAACTTGCATTAGTGTTGCATCTATAGGCAGTTCTGGAGAATCTTCTGTATTTCACTTCTTCTTTGACCTGGTCATGATAGCTTTGTGTATTGGACTATAAAATACGTCCAATGGAGGTATCTCTTCAATTTCTAGGACTATTTTAATATTCAGAAAAGCCAGGATGATTTCCATATCTTGGCCTGATGTATATTCTAGTTTCTCTTCTGTATCATTATGTCCTTGGATCTCGCTTTTCTCAAGAACAATTTTGGAAACCTCTGCAGTAAATGAGGTTTCCCTTATTTCTTCCGGATCCTTGGAGTTGTCTATATCAATAGAAACATGCTACACACTTGGCTCATCTGCATGAGTTATGGAACTTGTAGCACCCATAATAGGCACGTATTCTGACAGAATGGAATTCTAGGTGGCAGAGGTATTAGTCTTAGATAGTTCTTTCTCAAAATATTCCCAATTTTGATGAATTTATCATGATGTTGAACATTTGTGATTTCTACTTCTTGAATTGATAATGATACTTGAGAATTCATTGCAACCATAACATGTTCTGCCTTCGGCTCTAGTCTGTGAAAAAAATAATTTGGAAAATGGGCATTTGTCGGTTCTCGATACACTTTGAATATTAAAAAATCTTCTGGGCTGAACCTTTCTACTGCCTTTTTCTGAACTGTTGAAAGTTCAGGAATTGATTCAAACATATCGTCAAATCTATCAGACTCGCTTGGAAATGCTCGTAACTTGACCTGATTCATTATCTCTCTAGAAATACCATAGGAATCATAAGTTCTATTGGGTAACACTGGAAAATTGATAGGTTTTAATAGATCAATTTCAAGACAGGCATGATTGAAATTTTCTAGGGCTTATGAACCACAAAAAAATGGAAAATTTGGCCAAACGGTCTTTTTTCCATCTTTTAGGGTTTTTGTCAAACCATTAGCAACTATTTGATAATTAATTTATTTGGCCAATAATTTGTCTGGTATATACAATGGTAGGACATGAGGATGGGCATAAGTTCCAAAAATACAGATGTATGTAATTTTTTCTTCACCAATCCACCTACTTACAGAATTAAGACTTTTATTAACTTCAAGGGTGACTCTAGGGAGTTTTCTTTCGAAAATGACTTGGAAAACCGAGAACATTATGTCATTACATATCCTGAGCATATGAGAGTGATATTTTGAATCCCACAAGAATCTAACTGTACGCAGATGGGGGTTTCAATTTCTCTGGTCCATTTCCATCCTAATGACGAAAATTCAAAGGAAAAAACAGGCTGCGTCTAAGATATAAGAACTCATATAAAAAGGAGATACTGCATTGGGTGGGGCATTTCGATTTTCTCCATCGGTTGTGATAAATCTTATCAAATTATCAGAAATAATAGTAGCCTAATAAAAAATATAGCCGTCAGAGGCTGCTTCTATCAAGGGTGTCCAATTCTCTTTAAACTTGGTCGTATTTACAGATCCAAAGAGACAACACATCATTGCAGCTATCTGAGAGAATGGGATTTTAAGAGAGACGACTGAATACATACCCTTAACGTGACACTTATGTTGGTTAGGATCATTTCTCCATTCTTTAATTACAGTCATAGAATGGTCATTCTCCTACATGAACTCTTGAACAAATTAGGCGTCATATCTCTTCTAGGGTTTTGGAAGTTTATACATATTCTTCAAATCAGATGGTGTGAGAGAGCCAATGATAGTTCTGCTTCTAGTAAAAAATTGCCTATATCTGATATATACATGATCCGACATCCATGTCACTAAATTAGTATATGGAAACATCTTAGGACGAGCAACAATTCTGTGAAGAAAGGAATTAGTAGCGTCTGTCCTTGATTTTGAATCATTGGATAAAGTTTCATAGGCCACAACTTTTCTGTCCAGAATTACTTGCGGTTTCACGTTCTCAAACAACTGATAGATCCCTTCCCAGCTTGAAGAACCAATCTCTATGTTTCATGTAGTATCCGAGATTAGGGGAGCTATTTCATTATTTTCCTCTTGCTGTATGACTAACAGTGATGTGGTGGCGGATTTCCTTTGTGCTTTAATCAGCCTTAGCATCCTTTTATGCCTACGTGTTTGGAATTACCCTATTGAAAAGAAAACCAGAGTGGATAAGCTAAAATCACTTTGAACGATATTAACTGTCCTATCAATTTAACTCATGCATAATGGGAAATCCTTGGTATTAATATTTGAAATAATTACAAATCGATTACAAGCCTCAAGATCACAAAACACCTAAATTAACATTAAATTGACAAACATGGGTTCGTGTGATTTTGACAGATGGCATCACATTGGGATTTGTTGATCGATGATTTTGGTAGTTGGCGAGTTATAACGCTTCAAAGTAATATGCGAGACACGAAGTGCAATATTGCAATGATTTTAGATGAGATGCGATATCAGGGTATGTCATATGATGGAATGCGATATCAACATCTATTAGGTGACGGTTTTTTCTACTTCGCATTTTGACGATTCACAATTCGTAGCTTCACTGCTCGTACTTTGGCATTTCACTATTTCGGCGATTTGATATTCCCAATTTCGAGGTTGTTTTCTTCCCTCTTTTATGATTTTTGGTTTGAGGGTTCTTTTAGGTGTTTTTCTTGAAATTTAAAACTTGATCTAATAAAATCCTATCTTTAGGTTTTATTTCTAAAAATAAATATTAACCTAAAAATTTTAAAGGATCCCTATTATCCTTTCTAATATATTTTACTTGGATAATGGGGAGTTGTTGTAATACTACAACAGAAGGAAAGAACATCAAGTGAGAAGGAGCTCATTTGATCAGAGTCCAATAGAGATGTATCCATAAAGTAGTTCGAGTTAGAGGGACGAGTAGGGATTGCTAAAGGGAGGCCATGATCATCCACCAAGAGCAAGATCATCATGTGAGGGTTCAAAAGAATGTCACATACCTTAATAGGTTTGAGATAGGAAGTAGG
Source organism: Pinus albicaulis (assembly GCA_034641835.2). Taxonomy (NCBI): domain Eukaryota; kingdom Viridiplantae; phylum Streptophyta; class Pinopsida; order Pinales; family Pinaceae; genus Pinus; species Pinus albicaulis. The sequence goes on along the minus strand of JAXQQM020081693.1, from coordinate 129,439 downwards.
ATGGCATACTTTTGGTTCTCTTATGTCACATTAGGCTCAAGATAGGCGGATCATGAGAATTTGGGCACGTGATTTCAGTGGTGTTTTTGTGTAAAGGCCACATCAATTTTTAAAAAGAAGAGAGGGTTGAGACCCTATCTTGTCATGGTTAGTATTCTGCAAGGTCTGCCATAAATATGAACCCAAATGGAGGAAGGACTGAAATAGAATTTAGGGCCAGAATAGAAGTAGTTGCAGGTGTAATATGGACTAAGGTAATCATAGTTTGAGGGTCATAGAGATTTAAAGTTCAGGTCAAGATTCAGTCAAAGAAATTCTTAGAATATGCAGATCCATATGAGGTAGGTCGAGTCTCTTATGGAGGCAAGAGTTGTTGTGTTTTCTATGGGTGGAAAAGGCTTTTTCTAAATCAATTATAATAGAAGTATAATGACCTAGTTAGGGATGTTTCCTAGTATGTTCAGTCCATAAGGTATTCCCTTAAGACTATGACAAATCTGCATATGTAATGTTCCAAATTTTAGCCTCAACCTAAAATGGAACATTATAGTTGCACATTTTATTTTATTTTAATAAAATGGGAAAGGAGACACCTTAGCCCCTTTTAGATGAAGAACTAACACTCCTAATGTGAAAAGGAGGAGAATAAAGAAACTGAAATAAACACCAATGGTGTGAATGGAACCCAACTCACTTGATTAGTCACCTTTGACTAAAGTTAACAGCGCTGCCCAAGGAGGAAGAGGCTTCCTAGAGAAGCTGTGCAGTTTTGGAGGGAAGACACTCACGTGAGGGTGGAAACCCTAATTCGTGGGACCATGGTGGGGAAGAGTTTCCTTTCTTTATATGGAGGAGATGGAAACCCATTTTGATTATGTTATGGTTTATAATTTCAGACTTGGGTCTGCAAGCTTGCATCCCTGGGCTGTTTAATAGGGTGATGGTGCCCTCGGGCACTAGGGTGTTCCCGGTTGGGAATCCCTACCTCTTCCTCAAGGAAGGATGAGGATTGAGATACATTTCCTCAATCTAGAATTTTCCACAGCTACATTCATCTTCTACAGTGTTATTTTTGTAGTCGGGAAAACGTTGTGTTGTTGGGTGCAGCAAGAAAGGAACTCATGGAGTCTCTCTTTTCTTGTTTTCTTCAATGGATGAGTGATCCACTCATTGGAGGAGTTGCAAGGAGGATTCCTAGGCTTCATTTCAGATCAGTGGCATGAGGCCACACTTCCATCATCTCCCACTATGCAGTCTGTTAGCCACCGGTAATATTTTGTTATACCAAAAGGTGGCTAAGATCTTTTTTGAGCCTCCAAGGAACAAATTTTATCACTAAAAATTGTTGGCTCTTGAAGACTCCTTGTAGGCCTCATGCCTCTATCCAAAATCCTCATTTTCTGTCCCATTTTTATACTCAGAAAATTCTGCTGATTCCAACTGAAAGACTGCTGAAAGATCGTCATTTCTCCTCTTCTCAAAACCTTTCATCTGCTCCCCTTTTTCTCCATCAAAGCTACCTTCTTTTCATAAGTCCTCTTCTTTCCATTTATGAAAAATTCCCCTTTCATAGTTAAAAACTCACTTTTTAACTATTTCGAAACCCCCAAGTCCATTAAAATCCTTGAAAATTTCTCATAAAAAATCTAAGTTTTATTGCTATGGACCTAAGCCCCTTGGGCTAAGTCCTAAACCACTTCCCCCCACATGCCCATGTGTAAAAACCAAACACCAAAGCTTTTTGGCGCTAATCGCATTGTAAATATCCAAGGGTGCATGACTTTGAACCATTACAAAGCTCCGATTGCGATTAGCCTTTCATATAAAACCCCCCGATCATATTATTTCCTCATATAACCATAGAGCCTGCAATCGGGTGATAAACCATTGAAAAATCCCTCTCCGATCAATATTTTCCTTTGTAAACCCAAAAACCCACTTTCCGAAAGTTTTAAGTTAAAAACTTAAAACCACGTGATAAATATAAATGGGTTGATTGAAAAGGGCCGATCACGCAATCGCAATCGGAAACAATACAATGGGTTGATCGGAAAGACCAGGCTCAACGGCCCGATTGCGATTAGCTCTTGTCTTTATACTCCCGGGCATATTACATTCCGTGAAAACCACCGGCCCTGCAATCGGGCGCCTTTTTCCTTTTTTTTACTTATATATTTTCCGCCCGATCCATTATAACTTGTTTTCATTGCAAAAACTTTGGTTTTCATATGTTTAAGGGTTTTTCTGCCGATGCGTAGGTCGAAGCAATCCTGACCGTTGATCTAGTCCTTCGATCCAACGGCCTGCACTCAATCGCATCGCAACCTTTCAAATCGCATGCGTTTTTGTTGCGCCCCCGATTGCCGATCCCTGATTCAATCCCGACCGTTGATCTTGTTCACAGATCGACGGCCTGCGCTCAATTGCAAGTTCCCTCCGATCGCAATTGCAAACCTTCCCGTCTCACTCCCGATTGTGATCTGCCGATTCCATCGCAGCCGTCCATCTGTTTCGCGATCCGACGGCCATCGCACACCCTTGCGATCCCTCCGATTACATCCCGTCCATTCATTTGTCGCTGATCCAACGGTCATCGCTTGATCGCACTGGTCGCCCGATCGCTAATTGCAAGCCCTTTCCACCGTCCGCCGATTCCATCGCAGCCATCCATCTATTTCGCGATTCGACGGCCATCGCACACCCTTGCAATCCCTCTGATTACATCCTGTCCGTTCATTTCCCGTTGATCCAACGGTCATCGCTTGATCGCACTGGTCGCCTGATCGCTAATCGCAAGCCCTTTCCACCGTCCTCTGATTTAATCCTAGCCATCCATCCTCCCGAAGATCCAATGGTCCTTATTCCCTCTGATCACAAGTCTTGCCCCCGTTTCCAAAACCCTCTGATTCACCTTCCGTCGTCGATCTGATCTGCAGATCAACGGCCAGCGCTTAATCGCATTGGAAATTTACATCGCATGCACTTGCCTGCCACCCCCGATTGAGATCTTCCGATTAGATCTGGACCGTCCACGTGTCTAGATCGGACGGTCCAAAACCACCCCGCCTTATTTCTTCTCCCCGCTCTCATTTTCCTATTTTGCGCCGATATCCACCATTAGATATTTTTATCCGATGGCTACGCTCCTTCCCCCACCATCTGAAGCAGTTTAAACCTATTCTTCGCAGGATTTCTTAATTGTTTTGTGTTTGATGCAGGTGTTCTAAATGGTTTTCCATTATATAACGAAGAAATGCCAAGGGCTGGGAATGATGATTCTCATGCCCTCGTTTCATTACAGAGAAGCCATCCATGGGGCTCTATTCCATGTTTCGTCAGTACTCTATGAGTATTGATGCCGTAAAGCCCAGCGCAGGTCTGCACATCGACAAGACACTGTTTTAATTCAAACACAGTTAAAGAGTATCAGTTTTGAAGACAGAGCATAGCAGATGAAGATTGAAGACAGTTTTTATGGGGATTACGGCTAAGACAGTTATCAAAAGCCTAATCCCCAATCTAAAACACAGTTTAAAAGAAAACTAAAGTGTTTCATGAGACATATTGCCTCCACCACCATACTTTGAGGCAAATTGATTCCTCAACCACCGCAGTGCCACCTATTGCCTCAAAATGCTCAGTCAGAGGCTAAATTTATTGAACAAGATCAGATATTATGCCTCGGAACAGCCAAAGAAGTTATTTCTGCCCCAAATTTAATGATAGAATGTGTGCAGAGTAACCCTAACAGTACGCAGAGCCTCAAAGTCAAATAAAGCTCCTACTGAGCTTAATTCATAAATGTAAAATAGTTAATACAGGGTTCCACCTGTGAATTTCTTCATCAAGCCCCTCAAAAGGCCACGAAGTCTTGAATCTGTATTAATTGCTTCGAGAGATCTTTTTTAGGTCTCACCTCCTCATCCTTCTATAAATACTTCAGTAGAAGATGAGTGAAGGGTTCGATTAGTTGGTTGTCAATGTAATTGCTGAAACATTCTACGTTTGAGTTGAAAACTCTCGACTGTAGATAGTGGTTTCATCGGCTCTTGGAGCTCTGCTTGTAGCAGATAGGTTAGGTTGTGAAGAGAGATGGATTAAAACATTGGACCTAAAGATTGTAACCGGTTTGAAGCATCAATACAAGCTGATTTATGGGATCCTGGTCTATGCTGATGGTGATGTTATTCTCACTGTGAACTTGTCATTTTATTTCTGTTCTCAATTCGTTTCATTTTCCACTATAAAGAACAGTTTAAACAGTGTTAGGACTTACTGTATACCAGTAACCTTCTCTGGCTGAGAAATATTTATCCCAATGTTTTCTTCTAACTGTGTTATTTAGAAATGATTTAATTCAGTCTAAGTACAGAGATGCAGGCGTTCCCTCATTTTTAGTCACTGCTGAATGTTATTTCTAAATGTTACCTTCAATATATGTTGTGTAAGGATGAATTGAGGAAATCAAAGGTTAGCCCTGAGTCCCTTTCTTGTTTGCTCAACTATTTGATTGTTTCCCTTGGGGTGTGTCAAAAGCTAACTAGTTTCGAAGTACTTATCAGATCTTAGACCATTCTGTGTTATCTTTGTGATTGTCTTGGAAGTAACTAAGTAAAGGAGAGCTAGGAGAGGATTAGGGTGAGCCCAGCCCACTAGTTTCTGCTCCAAAGGTTGCCTTTCAAGTTTCCCTTTGTTTTTATTTGTATTCTATTAGAAGTGTATCAAAGGCTGGATAGTTTCAAAGTACTTACTAGATCCTAGTTTGCTTCTATGTTTCTCTTAAGTGCTTGGTCAAAGGCTGGCTAGTTTCAAAGTACTTACCAGATCCTGGCCTGCTCTTTGTTCTGCATCTGTCTTTTCCCTTTCTTATTGTATCACTCCATTCCATAAATCAAATTCTAAAGAGATCCTTAGGCATAGATGACTTGCCCTATAGACCACTCTTGAAACTGAATGTTTCAATTAAATCATCTTATGACTCCATAGCCCAATGGATTGAAAACTTGTCATCATCCCTCTTCTTGATCTAAGCTTACTCTTTTGCTTGCAACTTCTCACCTTTGAACCTATTTGCATATAGATCTTTCTCCCTTAGATAGAAATTATGTTCAATCATCCGAAAAGACCAAACAAAACCCTTGGACCTCATAACTAGCCTAATATCATTATTCTAAACTTCAAAGACAATATCCATCTTTGTACATATTGGAGAGATCCCTCTCCGGATTCAGGAGGGCTAGATCCTAGAATCCCAAAGTTGGTTGAAATGATGTTAACTCTGTGATCGGACTTTGCCAATCTTGCTTATTACAGAGACCTAACATTTCTGGTGACTCTGCTGCCGGGGAACCTCGAGCCCTGTTTTGAAGAAAATATTGAGAGTAAAAAGCAGCCTTTCCAAGCACTACCACAAAAATGGTGATTATGATGAAACTTGTTTGAATCAGTGACAATCTAGGTCGACCCTAGGATTCTTACAAGCCTTTATCTAACCTTGGAAAATTAGCTGGCTTTGCCATAAGAGTAGATTACCTTTGTCTCTCAACCGTAGCTAAGTTTTGAAACAAAGTTAAGACATTCTTAGAAACCAACAGAAAAATAACTAAGAAAATACCAAAAACATTTTAGATTGGTAGTGAAACACTTGCTTCCCATTTTCACTCACCTTTTGATGTGTTTTACCCTATACTCTTAGACAGAGTCTGGAAAGGGCTAGGTAGCCTCCAGATCTCATCCTCTTTCAGAGGTGACATATCTGGTGAATGCCCTCCCAGTCAATCTCTGGTTAGAGTTTGTTGTGTTTTGAGATATCCTTGAAAAGGATGTTTCACTAGCATTGTGGTGGACAGTGTACCCCTTTGAAAATACTCTAAACTTTCCACCTGGCGACTCCACAATCCTGAGCAGACCTTAAGACTCCACTGGTAAGAACCCTGATCATCATAAATATCATTCAAACTCAGTTAGAGGACTGCAGGATTCGAATTTAAACAAATCAGTTGACCATTCAAAGATTGTCATATCTGGTTGAACTTTTCTTGTTATTTGGGTCTAAAAACACTGCATAGTGGCTTCTAGAAAGATTCACACTAGAGCCCACCCCGACCCCGAGCCACCTGAGATAGTTGACAACCCAGAAAGAATCCTTAGGAAGTCTCCTAGGGTAAAATATTCAACTGTTTTCAGGTCACCCCCAAGAGCTAATTCAGTCCCTGAAAATCTTTCAGCTCTACAATAATCACAAATTGACCTACTGAATCCGTTTAGAACCAGGTCATTTGGTGATTTAGATCAGCTAGATTCTGAGTCTTCACTATCATCCCCTGAAACAAGTGAACATCTTGGTAGAAGAGAAACAACACCTCTTGATCTGCATTTCCTTTGTAATTTAGGTGTCCCTCATCCAAGATCAGCTTATCAATCTACTGATGTTCCATCCACTTCTGTTCATTCTCCATCCACCGTTCAAACCATTTCACTTCACTCCACACCTCCTTTTTCCAACCCACCTCTTGTCAATCCACCCCCACCGTATATCATGGCAGCATGGTATGCTCCCTTAGTCCTTCCTTTACCATTAGCCAATCTTCCACAGGACTATCAGTCCAAAATTCCATTATATGATGCCCACAATACTGTAACTGCATCACAACATGTGGATAAGATGAATGACTACTTTGATAGAAATGAGATTGATGATGACTCTGTCAAGATGAGGCTATTTTCTCAAAGTCTGGGGGGAGAAGTAAGAAAATGGTTTAAGAGCTTAACCCCCCATAATATCAACGATCTTCAAGATTTTCATCAGACGTTCTTAAACAAGTGGGAAGTAAAGAAGAATCCTCTACAAGTTCTTGCTGACTATAACAACCTCCATAGGAATCCAGGGGAAAGTGTCCAAGCTTACTGCACTAGATTCGACAGTGTATATAATGCACTCTCCCCAGAACTAAAACCTCCACAAGGGTCAGCTTTAAACAAATTTCCTGAGGGGTTTGATGCTGATATGACCTATTCCCTAAGGGAAAGAGACTTTGCAACCCTTGAAGATATGCAAAGGGGCGCTCTTTCTGTGGAAGTCAATTTGATGGAGAAAAGAGCTAGAATGAAAAATGAGAAAAGAGTATCTTTCAGAGAGGAATCCGCACCTTCCACTTCAAACTCAAAACTAGAGAAAATGAGCATTCTTGAGAGAGCACAAGCAAGTCTAAATCAAAACGCTCGTTAAAACAGAAACCAGAACCAGAATCAGAACTTGAGAAGGAACCAGCCTCCCAACAGACCAAGAGAAGATGATCAACAGATCACTCCTCCCTTTCATCAAAATTATGTAAGTGAGGTTGAAGAAATGGATCAAACAGCCGAGGAAGAGGATATTAATCTATTTGGGGTAAATGATGATGACTTTGAAGTTCCTTCTGGCAAAGAACAAGGTCTATATACACCTTATGATGACAAAAGAGGTGATAATGAAAATTATTACTCAAACATGGAGAATGCCATCATAGAAACTCAAAGGCAATATGACCTTAGGAGCAAAGTCAGTCAACAAATCCCAAACACTAAAACCTCTGACCAATCTTCTCAAAACAGCACTACAATCAAGCCTAAAACAGTCAAACAAAGGAACAAAACAGAGGCTGTAAATTCTGGTAAAGGTAAAGAGAAAGGCACTCAAAATCCCGAGGAACAGAGTGCAAACACAAGCAGTACTGATACTTCAGTTAGTACTCCTGTTAAAACCAGTCTATCTGATGTAAATAAAATGAATCAGCAAACTGTTATTGCTGATAAAGTGACAGCTAGTAAGGCTGAAAACAGTGCTTTAAAGAACCAAACTCCTTTCAGCCTGGAACAAGAAATCTTCAAGATCAAAGTTTCCATTCCCTTGATCGAATTAGCTGCCCAACCTGTATATAAAACCCAAATTTTGAAAGCTTTAAACCTAGAAGAAAATGAGGACACTCTCAATCTTAGTGATGACCAACCAGAGCTTATTTTTGGCCCAAAGATTGAAGGAAAGTTTCAAGAAGGTCCCGTCCCTCCTTTTTATGTAAGCTTAAACATTCATGACAAAATCTTACACAATGCTATGCACGACTGAGGGGCTTCTCAAAATTTAATGCCAAAAGCTGTGATGGAAAGCCTGGGTCTAGAAATCACCAGACCTTATAAAGACCTCTACTCCTTTGACTCAAACCGAGTAAAATGTTTAGGATTGATCAAAGACCTCTGTGTTAATTTAGCCCAAATTCCAGCCAAGTGTTTGGTCATGGATGTTGTTGTGGCTGATGTGCCCCCAAAATATGGAATGCTTTTATCACAATATTGGGGGGCTAATGTACAAGGTACCATGCAGATGGACATGACTTATGTGACCATCCCTGTTTTCAATCAAACCAGAAGACTTTACAGGTAGTCCCATATGCAATACACAGTCACGAGTCAGGACAGACCTCAAAACTCTCCTCTATACTCTCTAAGTACAAGCCTTGATTCTTTTATCATGTTTAATGATGAAACCTTTACTGAGAAAATCACTTTCGCAGAATTAATGGCTGATAGGGAGGAGGGAGAGCACAACGCTAAATCGCTAGGACAATTTGCTATACTTGAGAATCCTAGTAGAGCAAACACAGGTCTTGACTTACAAGTAATCAATCCATCTGGTAGTCAAGAAAACAATCCTCAATCTAATGAGAAACCTGAGAATCTGAAACAAAGACAACTTAGTGCAGATATTCAAGAAAAATCTGGAAGCACAACAGTTGCTGAGGACATTCACCAAACAGATAAAACTGAAAATAGCCCTCTTTGGAGTATGTATTTTGATGGGTCGTGTACCAAAACTAACGCTGGTGCAGGTGTTTGGATTACTAACACTGAAAACAACCACACAGAATGTATTTCATGCAAATTAAACTTTCAATGTTCTAACAACATAGCAGAATACAAATCCCTTCTCTTAGGCTTACATCTTTTGAAGAAATTGGGAGCCAGAAGAATTGATGTATATGGGGATTCTGAGTTGATCATTAGGCAAGTCAATGGGGAATATAATGCAAATCATCCCAGACTTAGAGCCTATCGAAATGATGTCATGGATCTTTTGAAAACATTCGAGGAGTCCAAATTAATTTTTGTCCCAAGAAAAGAGAACATTGCCGCTCATAATTTGGCTTTTGAAGCTAGAATGTGTTTAATGCCATTTAAAACCAAAGACTGCACAACCCAGATAAGGTTTAGACCCTCTGTGCCTGATAATGAGAAATATTGGCAAGTTTTTGACAATGACAAACAAATAGAAGACTTCATGCAATTCATAAATGAATTCGAACCTAACAGTTCGGACTCAAATTATGATATAGACTGCATTGAAGAAAATTTTCTTGGTGAAGAAGAACCGTCTCCTGAACTTGTTAATACTAAATTGTTAACTGGAAAACTTGAAAACAAAACAAAGATGAATGTAGAAAATGAAACAGAGGAATTGGAAACTCTACATTCTAAAGATGAAAGTTTGCCAAGTGGTCTAACACCTTTGGAAGAGCTCTTTGATTTTGATGATGTGGCCAAGAAACCTAAACTGAAACCTGTAGAAACTGAAGTAGAGGAATGTAATATAGGCAGTGAGGAAAAACTGAAAATGATTAAACTGTCTAAAATGTTGCCAGATCACACTAAGCTCAAATATTTAGAGCTGTTTAAAGAATTTTCTGATGTTTTTGCATGGAGTTACGAAGATCTTAAGTCCTACAACACTGAAATAATACAGCACAAAATCCCTCTCAAAGAAAACCAAAAGCCATTCAAACAGAAACTGCGCAGAATAAGCCCTGTACAGCTTCCTTTGGTTGAGAAGGAGATCAGGAAAATGTATGAAGCTGGTATTATTGTCCCTATTAGATATTCTGAGTAGGTATCTAATCTGGTGTCTGTTAGGAAGAAGACTGGAGAAATCAGGCTTTGCATAGACTTTAGAAATTTAAACAAAGCTTCACTAAAAGACAACTACCCTTTACCTAAGATGGACCATTTTTTACAGCGGGTAGTAGGGTCTAAAAGAATTTCTTTGCTAGATGGCTATTCAGGGTATAATCAAGTCTTAGTCCACCCTGATGATCAATTAAAGACAACTTTTACTACACCTCGGGGCACTTTCATGTATGTGAAAATGCCTTTTGGTCTAAGGAATGCTGGAGCAACCTTTCAAAGAGCCATGGACATAGCATTCTCGGAAGAATTGGGCTTCTTCATCATTATATACCTTGATGATGTCACTGTGTTTTCAAAAACAGATGAAGAGCATTTAGAACATTTGAGAAAAGTTTTCGAGAAATGCAGAAAGTTTGGTATATCTTTAAACCCTAAGAAAACATTATTCGGTCTCCAAGAAGGTAAGCTTCTTGGGCATATCATTTCAGAGGAGGGTATAAAGGTTGATCCAAAGAGGATTGAGGCTATATTGCAAATCTCTCATCCTCGAAATATCAAGGAGTTGCAGTCTTTCATTGGGAAGATTAACTTTTTGAGAAGGTTCATCCCTAACTTGGCAGAGCTCCTTAAAAATATCACAAACATGTTGAAGAAGGAGCAAGGGATAAAATGGACCTTGGAGGCAAAGACATCCTTTGAGCTGGTGAAACAAGCATTAACCAAAACACCGGTTCTCATAAGCCCTGATTTTTCAAAAGATTTTTATATCTTCTCATTTGCATCATAACATACTATTGTTGCTGTCCTTTTACACAAAAATCCACAAGGACAAGAGCAGCCTATTGCATTCTTTAGCAAGGCATTGAGGGATGCCCCTTTGAAGTATAATATTATGGAAAAGCAAGCTTTTGCTTTGGTTAAAGCATTGAAATACTTCAGAGTATACATCCTTCACTCACACGTCATTGCCTTTGTCCCAAATTCAGTTGTTAAAGACATTCTCACCCAGGATCCAGATGGTAAGAGAGGTAAGTGGATTGCTGTTATTCTCGAATATGATTTAGAGATAAAACCCACTAAACTCATCAAAGGCCAAGGTCTAGCTAGATTAATGGCTGAATCCAATTTTGAAGTTCTTGATATTAATATGATTAATGCTTTAAACAGCCAAGAAGAATTCTCAACTCCCATTATTGAAAACCATTTTATGAATTCTCCTTGGTATGCTGATATCGTTTATGTTTTGCTTAATTTAAATACACCTCCTGGTTTATCGAAACAAAGGCAAGGTTCTTAAAACTGAAAGCAGTAAAATATTGCATTGTAGATAGGTGTCTTTATTGGAAAAATGCTAGCGGTATATTGCTTAAATGTTTGCCTGAGTTTGATGCAGAGAAGGTTAAACAAGAATTTCATGAAGGAGAGTGTGGGGGTCATTTATATTGGAAGTCAACAGCCAACAAAATTTTGAGGGCTGGTTTCTATTGGCCTACTCTTTTTCCTGATGTACACAAGATGACCACTACTTGCCATAAATGCCAACTATTCGAAGGCAAAAGAAAATTGTTACCCCTTCCTCTACATCCAATCACTATTGAAGCCCCATTTCAACAGTGGGGACTTGACTTCATAGGTGAAATCCATCCCTCATCTTCTGCCCAGCATAGATGGATCCTTACTGCCACAGACTATTTCACTAAGTGGATAGAAGCCATTCCTTGTAGGCAAGCCAATGATTCGGTTATTATAAAGTTCATAGAAACCAATATCCTCTCCAGATTTGGCTGTCCTACCAAGATCATCACAGATAATGCAGCAGCATTTGGATCAAAGAAAATGGTTGACTTCTGTCATAAATACCAGATAACACTAGGGCATTCCACAGCCTATTACCCTCAAGGTAATGGACTTGTAGAATCTTCCAATAAAAGCTTAGTGAACATAATCAAGAAACTGTTGGAGGACAATAAAAAGTCTTGGCACACAAAGCTAGTCCATGCACTTTGGGCTGACATATTAACTTTGAAGAAATCTATTGGTATGTCACCTTTTCAGCTTGTGTATGGTACAGATGCAATCTTTCCTAATAGCCTTGGTGTACCAGTTATGAAGTTTATCCAAGAATTGCAGACTGAAGATAATGACATGATCAGAAGAATAAATCGGACCATTCATCTTCAGCAAATCAGAGAGGAAGTGTACAACAAAACATTGCAGAAACAGGACAGCATTAAGAAGCTTTTTGACAGAAGAACAAAGGCCAGCAATTTCAAGATTGGGGACAAAGTTTTAAAGTGGGACTCAAAGAGGGAAGACAAGGGAAAGCATGGTAAATTTGACAATCTATGGCTTGGCCCTTACTCTATTCATTTAGTTGCTGGAAACAATGCATTCTTCTTACAAGAGCTGGATGGGACAGATTTGTTTGGGGGTCCTGTCAATGGCAGGATGCTAAAGCATTACTTCTCTTGATTCATGATATGTTTTTAGGCCTTCTTTTTTCTTTTCTTTTTCATTATGAATATTTCATCCACCATTGCATTCAAAGTTATGAAAAATCAGAAAATACAAAAACAAACAAAGAAAGAAAAGAGGGCAGAAATGTAAACAAGAAAGGCAAAGCCCCATGCCAAAAAAGAGAAACAAATCTGAAAGTGTGCAAGCTTAAATTCCACTCCTGCAAAACACACTTCTAGTTAGTCAAACTGTTTAATCTTGACTAATTAGCTTTCAATTTTCTGCTGATAGGGTAGTGAATTTGATTTGCCAAAACGTTTAATCTTGGCTTATCAGTAGATAGATTAGGATAGAAATTAAGGTTCAAACAAACTCAAAATCTGAACCAAAGTTTCCAAAGAGAGATAACTCAAAACTGTTTTATTTTCTGAGTCATAAAAGAGGAAAAAACTGGTTCTAATTTGCTCAAAATATGAATCAGATATCAAGGAAGAGATAGCTCACAGAAAAAAGAAAAAAACTCATAGCTATGAAAAGAAGAGAGAAGGCCATAATAAGAAGTTTTCAGATCTTAAGCCTTCAATTTTTGATGTTCAATTTCTGCAAATAATAATCTATGTGCAGCTTGTTTTTATGCCATAGATCACAGCAAGTCAAACAACTTAATCTCGACTTGACTATTTTTAAATTTTTGTTGTAGAATTTAGAGAATGAAAGTTTGTTGGACTGTTTAACCCCAACACACAGTAGATTAGGTAGAGAAATATCTGAGCTCAACTGTTTAATCTGAGTTCAGGGAGAAATAAGGAGTATAAATAGATTAGATTTCCTGCTTTTAAAAGAATAAAATGTTGTGTAAAGAGTTTGCCAATCCAAGTGCACTCTCATGAAGAAAAAATGTTAGATTAGTAGGATTGGGGTAGGTAGAAGTTGTATTGATGAAATTCATTTTTCTTTCATGACTGATATTTTTTATCAAAGAAAAGCAAGAGCAAGCAGTGGGTCAGGCACCAGTCAACATCCCAGAGAAATCAAGTATGAATTCTTGATGCCTTCAAGAAGGCACCATCCCCAAATGGAGCCACTGTTAGCCACCGATAATATTTTGTTATACCAAAAGGTGGCTAAGATCTTTTTTGAGCCTCCAAGGAACAAATTTTATCACTAAAAATTGTTGGCTCTTGAAGACTCCTTGTAGGCCTCATGCCTCTGTCCAAAATCCTCATTTGCTGTCCCATTTTTATACTCAGAAAATTCTGCTGATTCCAACTGAAAGACTACTGAAAGATCGTCATTTCTCCTCTTCTCAAAACCTTTCATCTTCTCCCCTTTTTCTCCATCAAAGCTACCTTGTTTTCATAAGTCCTCTTCTTTCCATTTATGAAAAATTCCCCTTTCATAGTTAAAAACTCACTTTTTAACTATTTCGGAACCCCCAAATCCATTAAAATCCTTGAAAATTTCTCATAAAAAATCTAAGTTTTATTGCTATGGACCTCAGCCCCTTGGGCTAAGTCCTAAACCACTTCCCCCCACATGCCCATGTGTCAAAACCAAACGCCAAAGCTTTTTGGCGCTAATCACATCGCAAATATCCAAGGGTGCATGACTTTGAACCATTACAAAGCTCCGATTACGATTAGCCTTTCATATAAAACCCCCCGATCATATTATTTCCTCATATAACCATAGAGCCTGCAATCGGGTGATAAACCATTGAAAAATCCCTCTCCGATCAATATTTTCCTTTGTAAACCCAAAAACCCACTTTCCGAAAGTTTTAAGTTAAAAACTTAAAACCACGTGATAAATATAAATGGGTTGATTGAAAAGAGCCGATCGCGCAATCGCAATCGGAAAGAACACAATGGGTTGATCGGAAAGACCAGGCTCAACGGCCTGATTGCGATTGGCCCTTGTCTTTATACTCCCGGGCATATTACATTCCGTGAAAACCACCGGCCCCGCAATCGGGCGCCTTTTTCCCTTTTTTTTACTTATATATTTTCCGCCCGATCCATTATAACTTGTTTTCATTGCAAAAACTTTGGTTTTCATATGTTTAAGGGTTTTTCCGCCGGTGCGTAGGTCGAAGCAATCCTGACTGTTGATCTAGTCCTTCGATCCAACGGCTTGTGCTCAATTGCATCGAAAACTTTCAAATCGCATGCGTTTTTGTTGCGCTCCTGATTGCCGATCCCCGATTCAATCCCGACCATTGATCTTGTTCTCAGATCGATGGCCTGCGCTCAATCACAAGTTCCCTCTGATCGCAATCGCAAAACTTCCCATCTCACTCCCAATTGCAATCCGCCGATTCCATCGCAGCCGTCCATCTGTTTCGCGATCCGACGGCCATCGCACACCCTTGCGATCCCTCCCATTACATCCCATCTGTTCATTTCCCACTGATCCAACGATCATCGCTTGATCGCACGGGTCGCCCGATCGCTAATCGCAAGCCCTTTCCACCATCCACCGATTCCATCGCAGCCATCCATCTGTTTCGCGATCCGACGGCCATCGCACACCCTTGCGATCCCTCCGATTACATCCCGTCCGTTCATTTCCCGCTGATCCAACGGTCATCGCTTGATCACACTAGTCGCCCGATCGCTAATCGCAAGCCCTTTCTACCGTCCTCCGATTTAATCCTAGCCGTCCATCCTCCCGAAGATCCAATGGTCCTTATTCCCTTCGATCACAAGTCTTGCCCCCATTTCCAAAACCCTCCGATTCACCTTCCGCCATCGATCTGATCTGCAGATCAACGGCCAGCGCTTAATCGCATTGGAAATTTACATCGCATGCACTTGCCTACCACCCCCGATTGAGATCTTTCGATTAGATCTGGACCGTCCACGTGTCCAGATCGGACGGTCCAAAACCACCCCGCCTTATTTCTTCTCCCCGCTCTCATTTTCCTGTTTTGCGCCAATCTCCACCGTTAGATATTTTTATCCGACAGCTACGCTCCTTCCCCTGCCATCTGAAGCAATTTAAACCTATTCTTCGCAGGATTTCTTAATTGTTTTGTGTTTGATGCAGGTGTTCTAAATGGTTTTCCATTATATAACGAAGAAATGCCAAGGGCTGGGAATGACGATTCTCATGCCCTCATTTCATTACAGAGAAGCCATCCACGGGGCTCTATTCCATGTTTCGTCAGTACTCTATGAGTATTGATGCCGTAAAGCCCAGCGCGGGTCTGCACATCGACAAGACACTGTTTTAATTCAAACACAGTTAAAGAGTATCAGTTTTGAAGACAGAGCATAGTAGATGAAGATTGAAGACAGTTTTTATGGGGATTATGGCTAAGACAGTTATCAAAAGCCTAATCCCCAATCTAAAACACAGTTTAAAAGAAAACCTAAAGTGTTTCATCAGACATATTGCCTCCACCGCCATACTTTGAGGCAAATTGATTCCTCAACCACCGCAGTGCCACCTATTGCCTCAAAATTCTCAGTTAGAGGCTAAATTTATTGAACAGGATCAGATATTATGCCTCGAAACAGCCAAAGAAGTTATTTCTGCCCCATATTTAATGATAGAATGTGTGCAGAGTAACCCTAACAGTACGCAGAGCCTCAAAGTCAAATAAAGCTCCTGCTGAGCTTAATTCATAAATGTAAAAGAGTTAATACAAGGTTCCACCTGTGAATTTCTTCATCGAGCCCCTCAAAAGGCCACAAAGTCTTGAATCTGTATTAATTGCTTCGAGAGATCTTTTGTTAGGTCTCACCTCCTCATCCTTCTATAAATACTTCAGTAGAAGATGAGTGAAGGGTTGGATTAGTTGGTTGTCAATGTAATTGCTGAAACATTCTACGTAACTGAGCTGAAAACTCTCGACTGTAGATAGTGGTTTCATCAGCTCTTGGAGCTCTGCTTGTAGCAGATAGGTTAGGTTGTGAAGAGAGATGGATTAAAACATTGGACCTGAAGATTGTAACCGGTTTGAAGCATCAATACAAGCTGATTTATGGGATCCTGGTCTATGCTGATGGTGATGTTATTCTCACTGTGAACTTGTCATTTTATTTTTGTTTTCAATTCGTTTCATTTTCCACTGTAAAGAACAGTTTGAACAGTGTTAGGACTTACTGCATACCAGTAACCTTCTCTGGCTGAGAAATCTTTATTTCAATGTTTTCTTCTAATTGTGTTATTTAGAAATGATTTAATTCAGTCTAAGTACAGAGATGCTGGCGTTCCCTCATCTTTTCGTCACAGCTGAATGTTATTTTTAGATGTTACTTTCGATATATGTTGTGTAAGGAATGAATTGAGGAAATCAAAGGTTAGCCCTGAGTCCCTTTCTTGTTTGCTCAACTATGCGATTGTTTCCCTTAGGATGTGTTAAAAGCTGACTAGTTTCGAAGTACTTATCAGATCTTAGGCCATTCTGTGTTATCTTTGTGATTGTCTTGGATGTAACTAAGTAAAGGAGAGCTAGGAGAGGATTAGGGTGAGCCCAGGCCACTAGTTTCTACTCCAAAGGTTTCCTTCAAGTTTCCCTTCATTTTTATTTGTATTCTATTAGAAGTGTATCAAAGGCTAGGTAGTTTCAAAGTACTTACCAGATCCTAGTTTGCTTCTATGTTTTTCTTAAGTGCTTGGTCAAAGGCTGGCTAGTTTCAAAGTACTTACCAAATCCTGGGCTGCTCTTTGTTCTGCATCTGTCTTTTCCCCTTCTTATTTGTATCACTCCATTCCATAAATCAAATTCTAAAGAGATCCTTAGGCATAGATGACTTGCCCCATAGATCACTCTTGAACCTGAATGTTTCAATTAAATCCTCTTATGACTCCATAGCCCAATGGATTGAAAACTTGCCATCATCTTTCTTCTTGATCGAAGCTTACTCTTTTTCTTGCAACTTCTCACCTTTGAACCTATTTGCATATAGATCTTTCTGCCTCAGATAGAAATTATGTTCAATCATCCGAAAATACCAAACTAAACCCTTGGACCTCATAACTAGCCTAATATCATTACCCTAAGCTTTCAAAGACAATATCCATCTTTGTACATATTGGAGAGATCCCTCTCCGGATTCAGGAGGGCTAGATCCTAGAATCCCAAAGTTGGTTGAAATGATGTTAACTCTGTGATCAGACTTTGCCAATCTTTCTTATTACAGAGACCTAACACAGTCCATGGAGAAAACTTCATTATTTTGGAGGAGGCAGTGAGAGAGGGGTTTATGGAGCTTCAAGGAGGATGTTTTTGAGACAAAGGGATTAACCCTTTGTATTGAAGGCATTATCAGAGGAGGGAAATCAGATTTCAGATCTTCCACAGCCTCATTCTTGTTTTGGTTTAGTTGTAGTGACAACTCAGTTGTCACATTTTAGGTTTTTATGGCATTTGTAGCAATCTTCCTAGATTGGCTAGAAATCTTGTATTTCAGCCCATTTCTTTACTATTGGGCTATTTATTGTATTCCTTCAGCCATATATGTATTTCATTCATGTTTAGCAGCTTATACCTTCATACACACTACGCATTTGCAGCTACTCCAGCATTTTGTGGAGTTGTAGTTACTCCTGTATTTCATTGCTATTTCATTGAAGGTTGGAACTTAAAGCTTAAGTGGCTTGTCCCTCAGCTATTTCTTGTATTTATTTGCTGATATATCATAATATCATGATGTTTGTAGCATTTCCCTCTTATGATGTATTCATAGTTGCAGAGTTCATGTTTATGTTCACATATTGTTGTAAGCTCTTTCATTGAGCATTGTTTTAGACACCTAGATTGGGGAGATCTAAATAACCCATCTAGAGTTATTTCTTTGAGCTCATATTCTGCATATGATTTTTATGATATGTGTTCTAAGGCAACCCAACATTGGTTTGTCTTATTTTTGTAGTATCTTCCTTATACAGCGTCCTCAAGGACCCTGTAGCAGAAATTCCCGAGGTGGAATATTGCATATCCATAGACAGAGTCTGTGAAGGGCCATCTAACCTCAGGACTTCTCCCTTATTTGGAAGGAGTCATATCCTATAAATTCCCTAGCATTCAACCTCTGAAATGGACTTGTGATAGCTCACCGAAGAAGGAATTGGAATATCTTGAGATATTCCCGATGGAGCATAAATTTGCAGATTTGGAACATTACAGCGTAGAAGAAGAGGGGTCATGACCCTTAGAGAGAGGTTTATCTCTGAAATATATACCACAAATTTGGAATATTGTTTGCATAAGTATGTGCGGAGACAGAAAATCCAAATGAAGGTGGAACCTTAGTAAAATATTGAGGAGAATAAATGTGCAATATGAGGAATGGATTGACATGAAGAGGAGTTGATTTTGGTGGATTGTCCATAGATTTTTGGATAAATATATGAACCAACCTATAAAAATTTATTCAATGGAATATTACTAGATGATTTGTGACCCTAGTTCGGTCATCTACAAATTGTTAGAAGGATGATAAGGGGAATAGTTCATATTTGTTCATAGATTGGACAACAATGAAATTGGGACACAAGAATAGTGATTTTGAGAGGACTCAAATCACTATTAGGTGGCATATTTTAAGATCCCTAGATGAGGGCAGTGTTGTGGGAACTATATTAGTAAAATAATTGACCATGGTTGGGAAATTTGATGGCAGTCCAAGTACAGTTGGAGGGTTGTTAGGTGACTGTCAAACAAGAGCCCTAAGTCCTGTAATTGTGAAGGAAAACAAGACTGGTATAAGGGTAGGCGTATTGGGCCTAAGGATGTGTAAAATTTGAAGGACTAAAGTAGCAATCAAGTGGTCTATCCAACTATCCCTAGTTCACTGTATTCTAGAGGATTGAGTTAGTGAGAGGAAGGGAAACCTCCATAGCCCTAGATGTAATATCCCTTTTTCAAGCATTTCTGCAATATGGTCCTCAAGGACGCTGTATAAGAAAATGTAAAAATAAGATGAAAGGGTAATTGAATCCCTATGTTAATATATTAAACACTCCACTTCCAGAAGTTGAGCCCAAAGAAATGACCCTAGATGCGTTATTCAGATCTCCCCAAACTAGGTCCCTAGAAAATTTCTCAAATAGAGAGCCTACAACAATATATGAACACAATCATGAAACTTTGCAAATCTGAATATGTCATAAGATGAAATATTATGTATCCAACATATATATTAATATCTCAGTAGAAATATACAGAAATATCATGAGGAATAAACCCCTCATGCAATGGGAATCAATCTCCAAAGATTAACACATGAAATACATGAGATGCAGCAACTGCACAAAATGCCAGAAAGTAGTGACTGCGCTGTCTCTATGAGAGTAGCTACTGCTGTAGATGTCAATACATGAAATATGGTTGATACATACAAATAAATTACCAACAATAGAGGAATGGGCTCCAATACAAGATTTCTAGCCAATCCAGGAGGGATTGCTAGAAATGCCGGATAAAATACAATGTGACAATTAACTACTGGGGTTAATATGTCACTGCAACAATGAATACATATGATGAGGCTATGGAAGATCTGAAATATATATTTCCCTCCTCCAATGATGCTCCTTAGTAGAAAGCTAATTTCTCTACTCAAGAACAATCCTCCTGATGAGCTCAATGAACTCTCCCGACACTGCTTACACAAAATAACACAGTTTCAGCCCTAGACTGCACTGTGAGAGACGCTGAATGATTGGCCTGGTGCCAAAGATCTAAAATGATGCCCGAGAGTCTCCTCTACTGCTCCTCCAAATAATATACAAGATCTCCACCGAAGAACAAGCCAAAGAATGACTCTATGAGTTCCTCTGTTGCTGCACCCAACAACTCAACGTTTTCTGCCCAATAGAATAACGCTATAGCTGGAGGAGTAATCTTGGAAAAATTCTGAAATGAGTAAATGTAGCTCAAAGACCCTCTCCTTCCTTGAGGATGAGGTAGGGATTCTCGGCCAGGAACACCCTTGTGCTTAAGAACACTACAACCCTGCTAAACATCCCGGTCATGCAAGTTTTAGCAGACCCAACGAAAATGATAAGCTAATGCATAATGAAAATGGGCTACCATCTCCTCCTTATAAAAAAAATGAACTCCTCTCACCATGGATCCCATCCACACTTGCCACCTAGCTCATGCAAGTGGAGCCTCCTCTAAAACTACATTGCCTTGTCATGGAGATTCCTCCTCTTGGACAACGTTGTTGACTTAGTCAGAGATGACTAAATCAAAGTGATCCTGATCATATTCACACCCTTAGGTGCTTAATCCAACAGCTTATTCACCCTCCTTTCACACAAGGAGTGTTATTTCTCCATCTAAGGGGGTTAAGGGGGTCTCCTTACCCATTTTATTCATCAAAATGAAAATATGCACTATAATGTTCCTTTTAGCTTGAGGCTAAAATTTGGGAACATTACAGTCCTCCCCTCCCACATGTTGCTTGTGCTCAAGCAACTACATAGAGAGAACAAAATTTCTCCCCCTTTTCTTTTGTGGCCTCCTCATCAACAATCTCCACCACTGCTCAAGATATCCTGCAGCAAATCTGTCCTCCAATGCCCTCTCCCAAGTATGCAAACCAGAATGGTGCACATCATGGAAAGATAGAAGGTGTAGGTGGAAACCTTCTTGCTGTGCTATGGCCTCCTTAGGGTAGGAGTGATGAAATGCATGGGAAAAATTTGTCCTCCATGATGATCCTCTCATCCATGCTATCATCCAAATAGAAATCTCAACCCCTGGTTTATGCAACGTGTTGGGGCTGAATGGAGAGTTGGGCTTCTGATTCCCAAGATGTGTCTCCCTCCATTTGTGGTACATATGGGACTGCCTCTGTCCTTAGGCTGGAATGGTGTGGCCTCCAAGAATGGCCCCAGCCCCCCCATCAAGAAAATCAGCCATGAAATGCCCCCTCAAGTTCTCCAAGTGGTTTTTCCCACAAGAAGAGAAAAGTAGCAATTTGGTAATCATGGTTTGCCCATGGTGTCTCTTGAAATATAAAGCATGTATAATGGGGAGAGTAATGCTCCCAATGGGCTGTCCTAATATATACAACACTCTCATGGTAGTGCTCCCTATGAATGTATAAACATCAACAATACAAGGAGGAAATATGCAATGAAAACAAGCTGTCATAAGACAACTAGAGAGTGGGTCACTGCTCCACTCATGGGACCAACGCAGTGCACCTCTTACCTACATGAAAACTAAAAAAAAAAGTGCTTTCCCAGCCACTTTTTTTCTGCCACAAATATCTCATAAGATGGAAAAATGCAAATACAAATTGGTGCCAATGGTGCACACCAAGAAGCATGTGACTTCCCCCACAAACCATCATAAAAATAGCCACTCCCATTGCTGCAATGGGCGACAAGTACATCATAATAAGGAGAATAAGGATATGTGATCATCCTTATCTCATCAAGCTGCCCATATAAAGTAAATAAAGGTAAATCAAAATGACAGTATATACCTTCTTTACCATGTACTCTGGTCCTTGAGCAGAAATGGCTCATCTGAATGCTCTCCCTCACCTCCAATGAGTAGGGAAATGGTTGTGCCAACCCATCTGAAATAATCTGGGCTATGAATCTCTCCATATGTTGATATAGATCATGCTGTATGCCCTCCCAAGTGAACTCTTCTAGCAAAGCAAAATATGTATCAAAGTGCATAGCTAGGAAGCCCTCATGTGCCGCATGCAGCAGCTTCTTCTTGAGCTCAGAAGCTTTGGTCAAGAAGATTTTGCCATATGAATAGATGACCACCCCCTCTACTGTATATCTATCACCTCTGCCTGGGTCATCAAGAATCATGCATGCATCTATATCCTTGGAGTACTCTACTAAGAGATGAGACCTCCACTCTAGATCTATCCTCCTCAAAGACAGCGCTAGTAATCTACAATGTGGTGCTCCCCTCATGCTGCTGCCTACTACCTTGAAATCCCCCATGCCAAATTCATCCTCCAAAATGCTACCATGCCCATCATGAAGCTGCTCATGCTCAAATAGTGATGGTGTCATTTGGAAGTTGGCCTCCCATGAGAAGTTGTCATCCAAAAGGAATCTCCCAAGCTAGGCCAAAGTAAGCATAAGTGGCCACCATCCACTCCTATGTGTGAAAGAGTCCTTCCTCAAAGGAAGTGTCCTCTCCAAATCTATGGAGCAGTCATTCTGCATCATGAAGATACCATCCTCCATCCGTGCAACAAACTCTATCAGCATAGTATAACTGATGAGAGTGGGTGATACTGAAAATGAGAGAATGTCTCCCTCCTCCTTGGGTTTACCCAGACTCTCTACGCTATGCTGGACTCCTCCAATTTTTTCACCTCTCCAGAATCCAAGAGTGGTGAGCCAAATGACAAGATGCCCCTCATCAACTCTAGATCAGGTGGCCTTCTAGGTGGAATGCCTCCATATAGTGAGACATCAAGTTCATAAGTGGACTGTATGTATGAGTGGACTGATTTTTCACTCTCTTCACTACACTGTACAGTCTCCTTCTCTTGTGCAAAAAATTTCCGGAATAGATAAGGGTGTATCATCCCTTGATGCAGATCCTTCTCTTCCTTATCCATCTTACAATCCCCACAAACTGCTGCATATGGCTCCAGAATTTTGCCTTGGTTCCCACATGTTGAATCATTTGGAACTCCTTGTAAAGACACAAGGGCTCCTTGAATGGAAGCAAAGGCTCCCTTTCCACCTCCATGTGGTGATGGATCTCCTCCTAGTGTGACAACACTGTTGGTTCTCTTGTGCTCATCCTCTCCATCAATAAATGAGAATACCTCATCATCAAGGAGAGACCCTAGACCTTGGTCATCTCTTGAAGGAAGCACCTCCATGTCATCACAAATGGAAGAGGGCCCTTCACATAATAGGGGTCTTTCCCTTGGCAAGCCATCATACTTGTTTTAATCCCCTTCGGTAATAAGGAATGGAGTTTGTTCTATGGTTTCGTCCAATGCATGCAAAGTGTTTGAAGTTATGATACATGATGATTCATATTGATTTCCACCAAATTCCTTCACCAAACCCTTATTGATTTCATCATGTGTTTTTACATTTGCATGACAGTATGAAACTGAATTTTCAAACCAACAATCATGAGCCATACCTTTGAGTTGTAGCGCTGCTACTCCAATGGCCTCATCTTCTTCCTCCATTCTTCCTGCAGTTCAAGGGGGCAATGAAATGCACTGTGGATCTGCATGTGTGGCTGAATTTCCACACCCATCATGATAGTAGCTAGGGCTTGCTTCATCTTCAAACCCTCCCAGAAACTTTCTGCAATTTTCCCTTTCTATCTCCTTGTGATCTTCTATGATAGCTTCCATAGTTTGGAAAAGAAGCATGGAGATCTCCTCTTCCGTCATTCCTCTTTTCTTGTTTCCTTTGTACATCTCCTCCTCTAAGTGAGGAGCTTCTCCTTCTAATGGCATATTATCTTGGGCTGCACAGGCTGAGCCAATATTGATGCTTTGATACCACTGTAATATCCCTTTTTCAGGAATTTCTGCAATATGGTCCTCAAGGATGCTGTATAAGGAAGAAAATGTAAAAATAAGCTGAAAGGGGACTTTCATCCCTCTGTTAATACATTAAAAACTCCACTTCCATAATTTTTTCCCAAGGAAATGACCCTAGATGGGTTATTCAGATCTCCCCAAACTAGGTCCCCAGAAAAATGCTCAAATAGAGAGCCTACAGCAATATATGAACACAATCATGAAACTCTGCAAATCTGAATATGTCATAAGATGAAATATTATGAAGCCAACATATCTATTAATATCTCAGCATAAATATGCAGAAATATCATGAGGAATAAACCCCTCATTCAATGGGAATCAATCTCCAAAGATTAACACATGAAATACATGAGATGCAGCAACTGCACAAAATGTCGGAAAGTAGTGACTGCGATGTCTCTATGAGAGTAGCTACTACTGTAGATGTCAATACATGAAATATGGCTGATACATACAAAGTAAATCCCAACAATAGAGGAATGGGCTCCAATACAAGATTTCTATCAAATTCAGGAGGGATTGCTAGAAATTCCAAATAAAATACAATGTGACAATTAACTATTGGGGTTAATATGTCACTGCAACAATGAATACATATGATGAGGATATGGCAGACATGAAATATATATTTCCCTCCTCCAGTGATGCTCCTTAGTAGAAAGTTGATCCCTCTACTAAAGAACAATCCTCTTGACGAGCTCAACGAACTCTCCCAACACTGCCTACACAAAATAACACAGTTTTAGCCCTAGAATGTGTTGTGAGAGATGGTGAATGATTGGCTTGGTGCCAAAGATCTGAAATGATGCCTGGGAGTCTCCTTTGCTGCTCCTCCAAATAATATACAAGATCTCCACCGAAGAACATGCCAAAGACTGACTCTATGAGTTCCTCTGTTGCTGCACCCAACAACTCAACATTTTCTGCCCAATAGAATAATGTTGTAGATGAAGGAGTAAGCTTGGAAAAATGCTAGAATGAGGAAATTTAGCTCAAAGACCCTCTCCTTCCTTGAGGATGAGGTAGGGATTCCCGACCAGGAACACCCTTGTGCTCAAGAACACTACAACCCTGCTAAACAGCCTGAGTATGCAAGTCTTAGCAGACCCAACGAAAATGATAAGCTAATGCATAATGAAAATGGGCTACCATCTCCTCCTTATAAAGAAAATGAACTCCTCTCACCATGGGTCCCATCCACACTTGCCACCTAGCTCATGCAAGTGGAGCCTCCTCGAAAACTACGCTGCCTTGTCATGGAGATTCCTCCTCTTGGACAACGTTGTTGACTTAGTCAAAGATGACTAAATGAAAGTGATCCTGATCATATTCACACCCTTAGGTGCTTAATCCAGCTACTTATTCACTCTCCTTTCACATAAGGAGTGTTATTTCTCCATCTAAGGGGGTTAAGGGGGTCTCCTTACCCATTTTATTCATCAAAATGAAAATATGCACTATAATGTTCCTTTTAGCTTGAGGCTAAAATTTGGGAACATTACACTAGACTTGTCATCTTGGAGCAGTAGTATGTAAAAAGTGGGCATACCAAAGATTTTTTCACAAATTAAGTTGCGAACAACTGATTGAAAACCCTAAGTGTTGCAAACATTAAAGGAAAAAAGTGGTAGATAGAGGGAAATTTTTTTTGAGCTGATTTCAGGAACCTAAAGGAGTTGAGTTCATTAATAGAGGTAGATTGAGGACTTTCATATTGGGAGGCAAGAGGACCTTCCATATGTGTTCAGGAAATGTGGATTGAAAGGGCTATGTGTGGCCACCATCAACAAGTAGGTAAAGTGTTGTCTTGTTCAAGGTATATTGGTTGTCAAAGGAATAACACCAAGCCTAGTTGTATTCCTGGTATCAGTGTGATTGTAAAGGGCCATGATCCCTGGTATGAGATCTCTAGCCTATTCTATTATAGTTTTTAATTTAACAAAGAATGACGTGAAAAAGTTAAAAATTGTCATGTGCACTAGTTGATTCCCTGATTTGTGTAGATTTCATTGTGCAAAGTATATGTGTTGTGGCACTTGAGTGTGTTTGCCTCAAATATTCTAATACCAAACCAAGATTCTCATGTGTTGTGTAAATTAAACATATTCCTTGTTCACCTAAGAATTACCTGTAACTCATATTAGGCTACTCATGTCCAATATAAACTCATCCCACTTAACAAGTTACCAAGACAAGGCTCATCAAATCCAAATGTTGTTGCAAAAAAATTAAGCAACATATTTTACATGTTGACATGCCATAGCACCTGACATGTCTTGAATGCCTTGGCATTACGTGGCATGTGTTAGCATCACCTACATTCCTTGTCATGTTTTTATACTCCCTAACATGCCCTAGCACTTCCTGACACACCTTGGTAGTTTAACATATCTTGGCACTGCCTAGCATATAACCTTGTAACTCCCTCAATTGTTATGCAGAATTATGATCTACGGATAAATCAAATCCCTTAAGTGTGGTGCTAGGCACTTAGAACAATATATGAAAGAATTTTCTATCACGTTCTCTACGAATAAATATACACACAAAATGATAGAATAACCTACTTGTGATCCAAGCGCTTCTTCTTCTCCTTCTATCACTTTTGTTGTAGCTTCCAATCCAACTTAGATCGCTAGATTGATTCCTGCAAGTATAAATAGAGAACAACAAACAAATTACAATATGCAAATGCCTACTTATCTTAATCACTCAAACTGATTAGATGTGAAGCATATATATCATTCAAGAGTCCATTGCATGACAAATAGAAACATAAAAAGATACATATATGGGAAAATGAACAACAATCTTTATTAAAGAGTAGAAAGGGGAGGTTACAACCAATGATTGATTTGATGTCACCAACTCCAGCTTCATCCCAGCCTCATCACATCCAACATCACACCAAGAACATATCAGTACTTTCACTCTCTCAAATGAGAATCCAACAACATTTCTTTACCAAAATTCTTCCTTCCTTAGCACTAGGATCTGTGCTCAATTTATAGGGAAAATGATGGTAGTTTCTCAATGAATGACTTTCTAATAATAGGAAAGATGTTGTAATGTTCCCAAATTTTAGCCTCAAGCTAAAATGAACATTATAGTTGCATATTTTCATTTTGTTAAATAAAATGCATAAGGAGACCAAATTAACCCCTTAGATGGAGAAATAACACTCCTTGTGTGAAATGAGGGTGAAAAAGTAGCTGGATTAAGCACCTAAGGGTGTGAATATGATTGGGATCACTTTGATTTAGGCATCTTTGACTAAGTCAACAGCATTGTCCAAGAGAAGGAATCTCCATGAAAAGGCAGCGTAGTTTTAGAGGAGGCTCCACTTGCATGAGCTAGGTGGCAAGTGTGGATGGGACCCATGGTGAGACGAGTTCATTTTCCTTATAAGGAGGAGATGGCAGCCCATTTTCATTATGCATTAGCTTGTTAATTTCGTTGGGTTTGCTACGACTTGCATCCTCGGGTTGTTTAGCAGGGTTGTAGTGTTATTGAGCATAAGGGTGTTCCCGATCGGGAATCCCTACCTCATCCTCAAGGAAGGAGAGGGTTTTGAGCTAAATTTCCTCATTATAACATTTGGCCAAGCTTACCCCTTCAGCTACAGCGTTATTCTGTTGGGCAGAAACGTTGTGTTGCTAGGTACAGCAACAGAGGAATTCATAGAGTTATTCTTTGGCTTGTTCTTCGGTGGAGATATTGTATATTATTTGGAGGAGTAGTAGAGGAGACTCCCGGAAATAATTTCAGAACTTTAGCACCAAGCCAATCATTCACCATCTCTCACAGCACAGTCAAGGGCTAGCACTGCATTATTCTATGCAGGCAGTTGTTGGGAGGGCCATTGGAGCTTATCAGGAGGAGTGATTTTGAGTAAAAGGGATCAGCCCTTTTCTTGAGAACATTATCAGAGGAGGGCATGAGTATTTCAGATCTGCTATAGCCTCATTCTCATTTTGATTCAATTGTAGTGACAAGTTATTTGTCAAATTTGTACTTTCTCCGGCATTTCTAGCAATCTCTCCTATATTGGCTAGAAATCTTGTATTAGAGCCCATTCTTCTATTCTTGGGCATTTATTTGTATGTTTCAGCCATATTTCATGTACTGACATCTACAGCAGTATATACTCTCCTAGAGACAGTGCAATCACTGCTTTCCGACATTTTGTGCAGTTGCTGCATCTCTTGTATTTCATGTGTTAATCTTTGGAGATTGATTCCCATTGCATGAGGGGTTTATTCCTTATGATATTTTTGTATATTGTTTATGATATAATAATGAAAATTATGGCTGTATTATATCTCATCTTATTTCATATTCATATTTGCAGAGTTTTATGATTGCGTTCATGTATTGATGTAGGCTCTCTCTTTGAGCATTCTCTAAGGGACCTAGTTTGGGGAGATCTGAATAACCCATATAGAGTCATTTCTTTAGACTCAAATTCTGGAAGATAAGTGTTTAATGAATTAAAAATGGGATCCAAGCCCCCTTTTAGCTTATTTTTACACTGCCTTCCTTATACAGCATCCTTGAGGACCATATTGCAGAAATTCCCGAAAGAGGAATATTACAGTGGTATCAGAACATCAATCGTGGCTGAGCCTATGTAGCCCAAGATAATATGACATTAGAAGGAGAAGATCCTCACTTAGAAGAGGAGATGTATAAATAAAATAAGAAAAGAGGAATGACGGAAGAGGATATATCCCTGCTCCTTTTTCAAACTATAGAAGCTATCATAGAAGATCTCAAGGAGATAGAAAGGGAAAATTGCAGAAATTTTTTGAGAGGGTTTGAAGATGAAGCAAGCCCTAGCTAATATCATGATGGGTGTGTAAATTCAGCCACACATGCATATCCACAGCGCAGTTCATTGCCCACTTGCACTACAGGGAGAATGGAGGAAGAAGATGAGACCATTGGAGTAGCAGCGCTGCAACTCAAAGGTATGGCTCATGATTGTTGGTTTGAAAATTCTGTTTCATATTGTCATGAAAATGTATATGATGAATTCACTAAGGTTTTGGTGAATAATTTTTATGGAAGTCAATGTGAATCATCATGTATCATAACTTCAAACACTTTTCATGCATTGGGTGGAACCATAAAACCAACTCCATTCCTTACTTCCGAAGGGGATGAAAACATGTATGATGGCTTACCAAGGGCAATATCCCTATCATTTGAAGGGCCCTCTTCCATTTGTGAAGACATGGAGGTACTTCCTTCAAGAGATGACCAAGATCTAGGGTCTCTCCTTGATGATGAGGTATTCTCATTGATTGATGTTAGCTATTTGGGATGTTCCCCAATAGATGGCTTACACACTTGGGAGGGGCAACTTGAAGATATATCAATGATGCAACACCTTGATCCTTGGAGGATTTCATCTTATGAGGTTGCTACATGGGGGAAGAGGATGCTATTCAGTCCTATCCTTGTAGTTTCTTGGGGACAAGCAACATTTGGGAGGGGAGGACTGTAATATTCCAAAATTTGCAAACAAGAAAATTGGAATATTAGATTTTGATGCTTTCACTTAGGAAAGGAATAAATGGGGAAGGAAGCCCATGAAAAATAAAGATATGAATAAATTCCACTTAATAAGGAAGGATATCACCTTAGGAGCTGGATTTTACACTCTCAAGTGTGAACAACAGCAAAATAGACATGGACATAGTTAAGTTTGACTAAGTCAACATGCATTCTTGAGGAGGAAGAGATCACCCAAATAAACTAGCTCAATGTGAACAAGGATCAGCCTAGGCACACATATGAGAACCGGATTGAAGACCCCTTAGTTTGAAAAGAGGCATTGCAAGTGGATTAGTCTCAGTTGACCAAGTCAACAGCGCTGCTACAAAGAGGAGCGAAGCCAACTAGGACAGCGCAGTTTTGGAGGAGGAATCTTCACTAGGAAGTCACCTCAAAAATGTGTGGGGTCCAGGGTGAGGAGGCTCACCAAAGATAAAAAGGAGGGTATAGCATCAAGGAGAGCATTCAGTATTCAACTATCTTTGGTCTTTTGACTACTTGCATGCTTCAGCTGTTTAGCCGGAGTTGCAGCACTGTTTAGTGCAAAGAATTCTCATGCGGGAATTCCATCCTTTATTTGGATCAGCTTGCTTAAGGGATCAAGGGGAAGGGTCTGAGCTTCAATTACATCAATTGGCTTAGGGCCAATCAACCATATTCATCTACAACGTAGTGCCTTCAGAAACTCCGTCCTCTCTGCTGTTGCACGGTTAAACCTTGCTACTTTGTGCTTGTTTGAGGAGGAGGTGTTTTATTTCCCTCTGGGAGTTCTAATAAGAAGGGCCTAGGGCCATTTTTCTATATTGATCAGCTATCTTGTGTCATATTCAACCATGTTTAATACAAAGATGCAGTAACTGTGTTATTTTCTGCAGTGTTGCTTTTATTCATGCATAATGCCGGAAACCCTTGCCGAGTGTCTTGTTTCTACTGTATAAGAGGTTAAACCTCCATTTCTTTGCTATATGATTAATATAAAATTCTGATGAGTATTATTCCATCATTTTCTATAGAAACCCTCATGGGAATTGTTAACCACCTATAAAATTTGTTATAGAAAAAGGTGGCTAAATCATTTTTGGAGCCTTCAAGGAACAAATTTTATTACAAAAAGTGTTATCCCTTGAAGACTCTTGAAGGCCTCATGCCTTTGTCCAAATCCTCTTTACTGTGTCCATTTTACACTCTGGAATTCTGCTGATTTCATGAGAAAAAACTGCTACAAAATCACCTTTTTCCCCTTCCTTCCACTTCTAAAACTAACCTCATTTTACCCCATTATTCTCCATAATAATCCTTCATTTTCATATTTTTCCTTATCCCCCTTCCTCAAGACCCTTTTGGTAAGGTTAAGACTCCTTCTTTGCCTTATCGAAACCCTCAAAACCTTTGAAAAACATTGAAAACTTCATAAAAACACATTGTTGTATTACAGACTTAAGCCCCCTTGGGCTAAGTCTTAAACCACTTCCCCTCCATGTGCCCGCACCCTGGAACCAGGCGCTAAGCTATTTGGGTGCTTATCACATCGGAGGTAACACAGTGCACAAGTCTTCCCCTTTATTGAAGTATCCGATGCCGATTAGCCCTGTGCATAAAACCCCTCAGTCATATTGCTTCCCATGTAGACCATGGCCCCACAAACGGGTGCCAAGCGAAGTCACGAATATAAAACCCTCCTGACACAAACCTTTGTGTATATTTAATTTTTTGGTTTTAAATATTCTTTGTCGCTATATTAAAAGAAAATCGGGTGGAATTCATCGCATCGCTTTTGAGAGGGAGGCAGTTTTCTCCGTTTGGCAGCGATTAGCGCCACCGGCCGACACATGGCCTTGGGCGATACGGTGATACCATTTTCCCCGGGCATTAAAGGTTGGATATCAGCCCGACGTGATATTGTCGTGCGCCGTCCGATCTGAGGCCAACTCATCAGACGGTGATCACGCTCTGAAGAAGCCCGTAAGATAAACGTGGTACAGCATGGTTATTTAAAACGTCTCTGCCGTCAATCTGATCTGCAGATCGACGGCCCACACTCCATCACCCTGGTCCCCAATGCCACATCAGCATCCAAGCGGCAGATTTTAATTGGGGCGGATATGCATTGTTTCCCTACACAGTCAGCAAGTCCGAACTCAGGGGACTTTATATAGCATGATTTTATTAACCTTTTTCTGAAGTTCGGGCATGTTATAAGGTTTTTCGGTACCCGATCTCCACCATTGATCGCGTGGGCCGATCCCATCTGACGGTCCATGTGTGTCCCCATCCCCAAACTCATTTTTCCACCACTTTTTTTCCAAAACAAAGGTTTTAGCCCATTTTCTCCATTTTTCCAAATAAAATGACTCTGTCGCTTTGACTATTTTCCCTCGCTCCCAACCGTCGATCTCTGCGAGATCGACGGTTCCAATTTAATTTCCTCCTCTGCTTTCCTTTGACCTCCTCTAAACAATCTCGACCATTGGATGATGCCATCCAACGACCATGCTTTCTCCACATGCCTTCCGAAGCAGTAAACCTATATATTAAGGATTTTATAATGTTGTTCATGTTTTGTAGGGTTTAAATTGTTTTTCCTCTATACTGAAGAAAATTTCAAAGGCTGAGGGTGATGATCCTCCCGCCTTCGATTCATCAAAGGGAATCATTTGCAGGATTCAACTCCACGTTTCATCAATGATTCACGAGGCATTGATGCCATTCGATCCCTATGCAGCCCTGCGCACCAACAAACACAGTGAATCAAGCACAAATCAAAGAGTATCAGTGTCGAAGACAGGAACACACCAGAACATGAGATTGAGGACGGATCTATGGGGATTACGGCCAAGATGGACTATCAAAAGCCTAATCCCCCTATTAAAACATAGTTTAAAGGTAAATCATAAAGGTTCATCAGACACAAAAGCCTCCACCACCACAGCTGAGGCAAATTGATTCCTCCCAGCTACCACATTGCCACCTATGCCTCAAAGCATGTAGACAGAGGCCGAAGTTATTAATCAAGATCAGATATTTGCCTCAAGCACAGCCAAATAGTTATTTCTACCAAGAAACTTAATGTAAAAAATATCAACAGAGTGACTATTACACAACACAGAGCCTCAAAAGTCAAAAAGAGCTCCCACCGAGCTTAAATCTTAATGTAAATCATTTAATACAGAGGACACCTATGTAAGCTTCTTCATTGAGCCCCCTAAAGGCCGAGAAGCCATTAAGTCTTTATTTATTATCTTTAGAGATCTGTTATCAGATCTCACCTCCTCATTCTTCTATAAATACTACTGCAGAAGATGAGAGAGGGGTTGGTTGAGATCGTTGCTGAACTTTGAAATACACTTGAGCTGAAACTTCTGATTGTAAATAATCTTCACTAGCTCTTGGAGCTCTGCTTGTAATAGATAAGTTAGTCTGGGAAGTGTAGATGATTGCTAAACTAAAGCATTGGACTTAAAGCTGTAACTGGTTTGGAGCATCAATACAAGTTGATTTATGGGATCCCGGTCTATGTTGATGGTGATGTTTTTCTCATTGTAACTTGTTATTTTGTTTTTTTTTTTCACTATGTTCATCTTCTCTTATAAATAATAGCATGCATAGAGTTAGGACCTACTGTATATCAGTACCCTTGTCTGACTGAAAATCTTTATCTAAATGTTTTCTTCCAATTTGTGTTATTTAGGAATGATTTAATTTAGTTTCAAGCATAGGAATGCCGGTGTTCCTTCATCCTACAGTTTGAGCTAATTTTTATTCTTGAATGTTATTTTTAGTACATGTTAAGTAGAAATGAACTAAGGAAGATATGGTGTGCCCTGGTCCTAGTTTTATCCCAAAATACTGTCTAAACGTTTCCCTTGGAATGTGTTAAAAGCTGGCTATTTTTAAAGTACTTACCAGATCTTAGGCCATTCTGTGTCATCTTTGTGTTTGTCTTGAAAGTTACCCAGTAAAGCAGAGCTAGGAGAGGATTTGTGGTGAGCCCAGCCCGCTAGTTTCTACTCCAATAGTTGACTTCAAGTTTCCCTTTGTTTTAAAATGTTTTCTATCGAAAGTATATCAAAGGTTGGCTAGTTTCGAAGTACTTACCAGATCTTGGATTGATTTTATGTCTTTCTTAAGTGTTTGTCAAAGGCTGGCTGGTTTCAAAGTACTTACCAGATCCTGGGCTGCTCTTTGTTCTTCATTGTTTAATTCCCCTTATTTTTGTATCATTTCATTCCATAAATCAAACTTTAAAGAAATCCTTACACATAGATGACTTGCCCCATGGACCACTCTTGCCTCTTGTTGTTTCAATTAAATCCTATTATGAATCCATAGCCCAATGGACTAAAACCTGCAATTATCTATCTTCCTAGCCAAAGCTTGTTCTATTTGCTTGCAACTTCTCACCTTTGAAACTCTTTGCATTTAGGACATTCCCCTCAAGCCATATTCATGCTCAACCATCCAAAAAAGAAAACAAAACCTCGACCTTCATAACTAGCCTAATATCATTACCCAAACTTCAAAGACAAATCCATCTTTGCAATTATTGGAGAGATCTCTCTCCAGATTCAGGAGGGCTAGATCCTAGAATCCCAAAGTGGTTGAAACGATGTTGCTTCTATGATCAGACTTTGCCAATCTTGCCGATTACAGATTCCTAACATTTCTGGCGACTCCGCTGGGGAACAAACCCAGAATATCCAAGAAATTTGCATTTTAAGGTAACCATAGGATATCAGAAATTTGGTTCGAAGAACATTTTCTATATTAACCAGCTGAGCCACCAGTACCTAACATTTCTGGTGACTCCACTGGGGAGCGAACCTAATTATAATCTATGGTTTCCCTTGAAAAATTTATATAACATTGTGAGTAAAAATCAGCCTTTTCAAGCACTACCAAGTAGTGGTAATTGTGATGAAACTTGTTTGAATAAGTGACAAACTAGGTAAAACCTAGGATTCTCATAAGACTTTATCTAACCTTGAAAAACTAGCCAGCTTAGCCATAAGAGTAGACTATCTTTG
This sequence comes from Pinus albicaulis, assembly GCA_034641835.2. Taxonomy (NCBI): domain Eukaryota; kingdom Viridiplantae; phylum Streptophyta; class Pinopsida; order Pinales; family Pinaceae; genus Pinus; species Pinus albicaulis. The sequence goes on along the minus strand of JAXQQM020081693.1, from coordinate 94,944 downwards.
TCTCATAACCGTAGCTAGTTTTGAAACAGAGTTAGGAAATTCTTAGAAACCACACAACTAAAAAATAACTTAGAAAACCCAAAAATATTTCAGATTGGTATTTAATAAACATGGTGGTGGACCATAAAACCTTTTACCTCTGAAAAGAGCTAAAAACTTCCACTTGGCCACTCCACAATCCTCAACAGACCTTAAGACTCCACTGGGAAGAACCCTTATCATTGTAATATCATTCAAACTCAGTTAGAGGACTGTAGGATTAAAATTTGTGTAAATAGATCAGTTAACCTCTTAAATATTGTCATACATGGTTGAACCTTTCTTGTTTACTTGGGTCTGAAAAACACAACATAGTGGCTTCTAGAAAGATTCATACTAGAGCCTACCCTAACCCAAACCCACCTGAGATATTTGACGATCTAGAAAGTATCCTTAGGAAGTCTCCTGAGATTAAATTATCAACTTTTTTCAGATCACCCTCAAAAGCTAATTCAGTTCCTAAAAATCTTTCAGCTCTACAACAATCACAAGCAGATCTAATAAATCCATTTACAACTAGGTCTCTTGGTGATTTAGATCAGCTAGATTTTGAGTCTTCAATTTTATCTCCGGAAACAAGTGAACATCCTGGTAGTAGAGAAACAACACCTCCTGATTTACATTTCCTTCTCAATTTAGGTGTCTCTCATCCAATATTAGCTCAGCAATCTACTACTCTTCCATCCACATTTCTTCACCAAACACCCACTATCCAAACCACCCCACTTCAGCCCACTTTCCCTTTTGTTAACCCACCTCTTGTAAATCCACCTCCACCACATATCATGGCAGCATGGTATACTCCCTTAGTCCTTCCTGTACCATTAGTAAATCTTCCACAGGACTATCAGTCCAAAATTCCATTATATGATGCTAGTAATGCTACTACTTCATCACAACATGTGGATAAGATGAATGACTACTTTGAAAAAAATGAAATTGATGATGATTCTATCAAGATTAGATTATTTGCTCAGAGTCTGGGGGGAGAAGTAAGAAAATGGTTTAAATGCTTAACCACCCATAGTATCAATGATCTCCAAGCCTTCCATCAGACATTCCTAAATAAATGGGAAGTGAAGAAGAATCCTCTCCAAGTCCTTTTTTATTATAAAAACCTCCATAGAAACACTGGGGAAAGTGTACAAGCTTATTGCACCAGATTTAACAGTGTGTACAATGCACTTTCCCCAGATCTAAAACCTCCACAAGGCTCAGCGTTAAACAAGTTTCCTGAAGGGTTTGACCCCGAGATGGCCTATTAGCTAAGAGAGAGAGATCCTGCAACTCTTGAGGAGATGCAAAAGGGTGCTCTTGCTGTGGAAGTAAACTTGATGGAGAAAAGAGCAAGAATGAAAAATGAGAAGAGAGTGTCCTTTAGAGAGGAATCTACACCCTCTACTTCCAACTCAAAGATGGATAGAATGATGGAAGAGATGATGAAGAAAATGAGCATCCTTGAGAGAGCACAAGTTAGTAAAAACCAAACTGCTCCTCAAAACAGAAACCAGAATCAGAATTTTAGAAGGAACCAACCTCCAAACAGATCTAGGGAAGATGATCAACAGATCACTCCTCCCTTTCATCAAAACTATGTAAGTGAGGTTGAGGAAATAGATGAAATAACAGAGGAAGATGACATCAACATGATGGGGGTAGATAATGATGACTTTGAATTTCATTATGATAGAAAACAAGGTCTATACACACCTTATGATGACAAAAGAGATGATGATGAAAATTATTATCAAGACATGGAAAATGTCATCATAGAGTCTCAAAGAGAATATGACCTTAGAAGCAAAACCAGTCAACAAACTCCCAACACCAAAGCCTCTAACAAATCTTCACAAAACAACACTCCAACCAAGCCTAAAGTTTTTAAACAAAAGGACAAAATAGTAGTTGTTAATTCTGATAGAAATAAAGAGACATGCACTCAAAACAATGAAAAATAGAGTGCATACCTTAGCAGTACTAACACTTCAGCTAGTACTCTTGTTAAAACCATTTTGTCAAATGTAAATAGAACAAATCAACAAATAGAATTTGCTGATAAGGCAGCTAGTAAGGCTGAAACAAGTTCTACAAAGAATCAAATCCCTTTCAGCCTAGAGCAGGAAATTTCAAAGATCAAAATCTTTGTTCCCCTGACTGAATTAGCTGCCTAGAATGCATATAGGACCCAAATTTTGAAGGCTTTAAACATAGAGGATAATGAGGATACAGTCAATCTTAATGATGACTAGCCAGAGCAGATTTTTGGTCCTAAGATTGAAGGTAGATATCAAGAGGGACCTGTTCCCCCCTTTTATGTAAGTTTAAAAGTTCATGACAAGATTTTGCACAATGCTATGCATGACTCAGGGGCTTCTCACAATTTAATGCCCAAATTTGTAATGGAGAGCCTGGGTCTAGAAATCACCAGACCTTATAAAGACCTTTACTCTTTTGACTCCAACAGAGTAAAATGTTTAGGATTAATCAAAGACCTCTGCATTAACTTAGCCCACATTCCTGCCAAATGCTTAGTAATGGACATCATTGTGGCTGATGTGCCCCCAAAGTATGGAATTTTGTTATCAAGATCTTGGGGGGCTAAGTTACAAGGGACTATGTAGATGGACATGACCTATGCGACCATCCCTGTTTTCAATCAGACTAGAAGACTTTGCAGGGAGTCTCATATGCAATACATGGTTACAAGTCAAGACAGACCTCAAAACTCTCCTCTATATTATGTAAACATAGACCTTGATTAATTTATCCATTTTAATGATGAAATATTGGATGAGCAAGTTACTTCAACAGAGTTAATGGCTGATAGAGAGGAGGAGGCAAACACCACAGAAATGTCTAAACAATTTGTTGAACCTATGCATTCTAGCAAACAAAACATAGGTCTTGAACTAAAAATCATGCGTCCATCACTGCTAGACCTTAGCAGTCAAGAGCTTGTTCCTCAACATATTGAAAAACTTGCGGAATCAAAACAATTACAACTAAGTGCTGATATTCATGAAACATCCGAGAGCACATTAGTTGAAGAGGACAGTAACCCAAATGATAAACTCAAGACTAGTCCTCTATGGAGTATGCACTTCGATGGGTCTTGCACTAAGACCAACGCTGCTGCAGGTGTCTAGATATGCAACACTGAGAATAACCACACAGAGAGAATCTCCTGTAAATTAAACTTTCAGTGTTCCAATAACATAGCGGAATATGAATCCTTGCTTCTAGGCTTGCGTTTGTTGAAAAAGTTAGGATCCAAAAGAATCAAAGCATATGGGGATTCTGAGTTAGTCATTAGGCAGGTCAACGGGGAGTATAACGCAAACCATCCCAGACTTAGGGCCTACTGAAACGATGTCATGGACCTTTTAAAAACATTCGAGGAGTCCAGACTGATTTTTTTCCCAAGAAATAGGAATATTTCCGCCCACAATTTAGCCTTTGCAGCTAGAACATGCTTAATTCCAGATGACACCAAAGACTGCACAACTCAGATAAAATTCAGACCAGCCATTCCTGATAATGAAAAGTATTGGTAGGTGTTTGACGGAGACAAACAAATAGAAGACTTCATGCAATTCAGAAATGAATTCGAACCAAACAGTTTGGACTCAGGTTATGATACAGACTGCAGTGAAGAAAATTTTCTTGGTGAAGAAGAGTTGTCTCCTGAGCTTGTAAATATTAATCTTTTGACTAGAAAACTTAAAAACAAATCAGAACTGACGGCAGAGTTAGAAACAGAGGAGTTAGAAACTCTGCACTCTAAAGACCATAGTTTGCCAAGCGGTCTGACACCTTTAGAAGAGTTGTTTTATTTTAATGATGTGGCCAAGAAACCAAAACTGGAACCTGTAGAGACTGAAGTTGAGGAGTGAAATATAGGCAGTAAACTTAAACCAATGATGATCAAACTGTCTAAAACTTTACCAGCTCACATTAAACTCAAATACATAGAGCTGTTTAAAGAATTTTCTGATGTTTTTGCGTGGAGTTACTAAGATCTTAAGTCTTATGACACTGAAATAATACAGCACAAAATCCCTCTCAAGGAAAACCAAAAACCATTCAAACAGAAACTGCGTAGAATAAACCCTGCACAGCTCCCTTTGGTTGAGAAGGAGATTGAAAAGATGTATGAAGTTGGTATTATTGTCCCTATTAGATATTCTGAGTGGGTGTCTAATCTGGTGTCAGTCGGGAAGAAAACTGGAGAGATTAGGCTTTGTATAGACTTTAGAGACTTAAACAAAGCTTCACTAAAGGAAAACTACCCTTTGCCCAAGATGTATCATATTTTACAAAGGGTGGTAGGGTCTAGAAGAATTTCTTTGCTTGATGGCTACTCAGGGTACAATAAGATCTTAGTTCACATTGATGATCAATTAAAGACAACTTTTACAACACCATGGGGCACTTTCATGTATGTGAAAATTCCCTTTGGTCTAATGAATGCTGGAGCAAATTTTCAGAGAGCCATGGACATAGCATTCTCGGAAGAACTAGGCTAATTCATCATTATATACCTTGATGATGTCACTGTGTTTTCAAAGACAGATGAAGATCACTTAAAACATTTAAGAACAATTTTCAAGAAATGCAGAAAGTTTGGGATATCTTTAAACCCTAAGAAAACACTATTTGGGCTCCAAGAAGGTAAACTTCTTGGGCACATCATTTCAGAAGAGGGTATTAGGATAGATCCAAAGAGGATTGAGGCCATATTGAAAATCTCACATCCTCGAAACATAAAGGAGTTGCAATATTTCATTGGAAAGATTAACTTTTTGAGAAGGTTCATCCCCAACTTGGCTGAGCTCCTTAGAAATATCACAAACACATTAAAGAAGGATCAAGGGGTAAAATGGACCTTGGAAACAAAGAAGTCCTTTGAACTGGTGAAACAAGCGTTAACCAAAACACCGGTTCTAATAAGTCCTGATTTTTCAAAAGATTTTTATATTTTTTCATTTGCATCAGAACATACCATAGCTGCTATCCATTTATAGAAGAATCCACAAGGACAAGAGCAGCCTATTTCATTCTTCAGCAAGGCATTAAGGGATGCCCCTCTGAAATATAACATTATGGAGAAGCAAGCCTTTGCTTTGGTTAAGGCTTTGAAAGACTTCAGAGTATACATCCTTCACTCACACATCATTGCCTTTGTCCCAAATTCAGTTGTGAAAGACATTCTAACACAGGACCGAGATGGTAAGAGAGGTAAGTGGATTGTTGTTATTCTTGAATATGATTTAGAGATAAAGCCCACTAAACTTATCAAAGGCCAAGGTCTAGCCAGATTAATGGCTGAAACAAACTTTGAAGTTCTTGATATTAATATGATAGATGCTTTGGATGACCAGGAAGGATTCTCAACTCCCATTGTTGAAGACCATTTAAGAATTCTCCTTGGTATGTTGATATTATTTATGTTTTTCTTAATTTAAATACACCTCTTGGTTTGAAAAAAACAAAGGCAAGGTTCCTAAAGTTAAAAGCTGTAAACTATTGCATTATAGATAGATGTCTTTATTGGAAGAATACAAGTGGTATATTGCTTAAATGTTTGCCTAAGTTTGATACAGAGAAAGTTAAGCACAAGTTCCATGAAGGGGAGTGTGGAGGCCACTTATACTGGAAAACAACAGCCAACAAAATCTTGAGGGCTGGTTACTATTGGCCTACTCTTTTTCATGATGTACACAAGATGATCATTGCCTGTAATAAATGTCAACTTTTTGAAGGTAAAAGAAAACTACTACCCCTACCTCTGCATTCGATCACTGTTGAAGCTCCTTTTCAACAGTGGGGACTTGACTTCATAGGAGAAATCCATCCACCATCTTCTGCCGAGCACAGATGGATTCTCACTGCCATAGACTATTTCACTAAGTGGATAGAAGCCATACCTTGTAGGCAAGCCAATGATTATGTTATTATAAAATTCATAGAGAATAATATTCTTTCTAGATTTGGCTGTCCTACCAAGATCATCACTGATAATGCAGCAGCATTTGGATCAAAGAAGATGGTTGAATTCTGTCACAGATATCAGATAACATTGGGGCATTCCACGGCCTATTACCCTTAAGGTAATGGACTTGCAGAATCCTCAAACAATATTTTAGTGAACAAGATCAAGAAACTGTTCGAGGACAACAAAAAGTCTTGGCACACAAAACTAGTTCATGCACTTTGGGCTGACAGATTGACTTTGAAGAAATCTATTGGTATGTCACCCTACCAGCTTGTGTACGGCATTGATGCAATCTTTCCTACCAGCCTTGGTGTACCAATGATGAAGTTGATCCAATATTTGCAAACTAAAGATAATGACATGATCAGAAGGATAAATCAGACCATTCATCTTCAACAAACCAGAGAGGAGGTTTATAACAAAGCATTACAAAAGTAGGACAACATTAAAAAGCTTTTTGACAGAAGAACAAAGGCCAGCAATTTCAATATTGAGGAAAAAGTTTTAAAGTGTGACTCAAGGAGGGGAGAAAAGGGCAAGCATGGAAAATTTGACAATTTATGGCTTGGGCCTTACTCTATTCATTCAGCTGCTGGTAATAATGCCTTTTTCTTGCAGGAGTTTAATGGAGCAGAATTGTTTGGGGGTCCTGTCAATGGCAGGATGCTTAAGCATTACTTCTCTTGATCCATGTTGTGTTCTGAAATCCTTTTTATATTTTTCTCATTATGAATACTCCACCCATCATTACGTTCAAATTTATAGAAAATCAAAAATACAAAAACAAAGAAAAGAAAGAAAAGAGGGCAAATTGTGAAAACAAGAAAGGTATAGCCCCATACCAAAAAGAGAAACAAATCTGAAAGTGTGCAAACTCAAATGCCACTCTTGAAGAACACACTTCTAGTTAGTCAAACTATTTAATCTTGACTAATTAGTTTTTAATTTTCTACTGATAGGATAGTGAATTCAATTTGCCAAACTGTTTAATCTTGGCTTATCAGTAGATAGTTTAGGATAGAAATTAAAGGTTCAAACATGCTCAAAATCTGAACCTGAGTTTCCAAGCGAGAGAATGACTCAAATCTGTTTCAAATTATGAGTCAAAATATGTAAAAATATGGTTCTAATCAGCTCAAAATATGAACTAGTTAGCAAAGGAAAGACAGCTCAAAAAAAAAGTCAAAACAGAGCTGTAAAAAAAAAAAAAAAAAGAGGAAGGAAATGCTTTGAAATTTCAGATCTTAAACCTTCCATTTTGATTTAAAATTCTGCAAAATAAGATCTATGTGCAGCTTGTTTTTCATGCCATAGATCAGCAACAAGTCAGACTGTTCAATCCTGACTTGTATGCTTTTAAATTTCTGTTGTAGAATATAGAGAATAAAAATCTCTTGGACAGTTTAATCCCAACAGATAGTAGATTAGGTAGAGAATCATATGGACTCAACTGCTTAATCTAGGCCCATGGAGAAATAAGGAGTAGAAATAGATTAGATTTCCTATTTTCAAAAGAATAAAATGTTGTGAAAAAGTTTGCCAATTCAAGTGCACTCTGATGAAGAAAAAATGTTAGATCAGTAGGATTGGGTAGGTAGAAAGATTGTATTGATGAAGTTCCATTGTTAATCCATGAATGCTAATATGTTTTAGAGCAAAAGAAGATCATTCACAGAAAGAAAGGCAGCCCAATGGATGAGGCAACTGATCAGCCTCCCAGAGAAGGCAAGTCTGAAATTCTTGATACCTTCAAGAAGGCACCATCCCCAAGTGGAGCCACTGTTAGCCACCTATAAAATTTGTTATAGCAAAAGGTGGCTAAATCATTTTTGGAGCCTTCAAGGAAAAAATTTTATTGCAAAAAGTGTTATCCCTTGAAGACTCTTGAAGGCCTCATGCCTCTATCCAAATCCTCCTTACTGTGCCCATTTTACACTCTGGAATTCTGTTGATTTCATGAGAAGAAACTGCTGCAAAATCACCTTTTTCCCCTTCCTTCCACTTCCAAAACTAACCTCATTTTACCCCTTTATTCTCCATAATAATCCTTCATTTTCATATTTTTCCTTTTCCCCCTTCCTCAAGACCCTTTTGGTAAGCTTAAGACTCCTTTGCCTTATCGAAACCCTAAAAACCTTTGAAAAACATTGAAAACTTCATAAAAACACATTTTTGTATTACAGACTTAAGCCCCCTTGGGCTAAGTCTTAAACCACTTCCCCTCCACGTGCCCGCACCCTGGAACCAGGTGCTGAGCTATTTGGGCGCTTATCACATCAGAGGTAACACAGTGCACAAGTCTTCCCCTTTATTGAAATCTTCGATGCCGATTAGCCCTGTGCATAAAACCACCCAGTCATATTGCTTCCCATTTAGACCATGGCCCCGCAGATGGGCACCAAGCCAAGTCACGAATATAAAACCCTCCCAACACAAACCTTTATGTATATTTAATTTTTGGGTTTTAAATATTTTTTATCGTTATATTAAAAGAAAACTGGGCGGAATTCATCTCACCGCTTTTGAGAGGGAGGCAGTTTTCTCCGTTTGGTAGCGATCAGCGCCACCGGCCGACACGTGGCCTTGGGCGGTATGGTGATACCATTTTCCCTGGGCATTAAAGGTCGGATATCGGCCCGACGTGATATTGGCGTGTGCCGTCCGATCTGAGGCCAGCTCATTGAATGGTGATTGTGCTCTAAAGAAGCCCGTAAGATAAACGTGGTACGGCGCGGTTATTTAAAACGTCTCCGCCATCGATCTGATCTGCAGATCGACAGCCCACACTCCATCACCCTGGTCCCCAGCACCACATCAGCATCCATGCGGCAGATTTTAATTGGGGTGGATATGCATTGTTTCCCCGCGTATTCAGCAAGTCTGGACCCAGGGGACTTTATATAGCATGATTTTATTAACCTTTTTCTGAAGTCCTAGCATGTTATAAGGTTTGTCGGTACCCGATATCCACCATTGATCATGTGGGCCGATCTCATTCGACGGCCCACGTGTATCCCCATCCCCAAACTCATTTTTCCGCCCCTTTTTTGCCAAAACAAAGGTTTTAGCCCATTTTCTCCGTTTTTCCAAATAAAATGACTCTGTCATTTTGACTATTCACCCTCGCTCCCAACCGTCGATCTCTACGGGATCGATGGTTCCGATTTAATTTCCTCCTCTGCTTTCCTCTAACCTCCTCTAAAAAATATCGACTGTTGGATGATGCCATCCAACAACCATGCTTTCTCCACATGCCTTTCGAAGCAGTAAACCTATATATGCAGGATTTTATAACGTTGTTCATGTTTTGCAGGGTTTAAATTGTTTTTCCTCTATACTCAAGAAAATTTCAAAGGCTGAGGGTGACGATCATCCTGCCTTCGATTCATCAAAGGGAATCATTCGCAGGATTCAACTCCACGTTTCATCAATGATTCATGAGGCATTGATGCCATTCGATCCCTGTGCATCCCTGCACACCAACAAACACAGTGAATCAAGCGCAAATCAAAGAGTATTAGTGTCGAAGACAGGAACACACCAAAACATGAGATTGAAGACGGATCTATGGGGATTACGGCCAAGATGGACTATCAAAAGCCTAATCCCTCTATTAAAACACAGTTTAAAGGTAAATCATAAAGGTTCATCAGACAGAAAAGCTTCCACCGCCACAGCTGAGGCAAATTGATTCCTCCCAGCTACCACATTGCCACCTGTGCCTCAAAGCATGTAGACAGAGGCTGAAGTTATTAATCAAGATCAGATATTTGCCTCAAGCATAGCCAAATAGTTATTTCTACCAAGGAACTTAATGTAAAAAATATCAACAGAGTGACTATTACACAACACAGAGCCTCAAAAGTCAAAAAGAGCTCCCACCAAGCTTAAATCTTAATGTAAATAATTTAATACAGAGGACACCTATGTAAGCTTCTTCATTGAGCCCCCCAAAGGCCGAGAAGCCATTAATTCTGTATTAATTATCTTTAGAGATCTTTTATTAGATCTCACCTCCTCATTCTTCTATAAATACTACTGCAGAAGATGAGAGAGGGGTTGGTTGAGATCGTTGCTGAACTTTGAAATACACTTGAGCTGAAACTTCTAATTGTAAATAATCTTCACTGGCTCTTGGAGCTTTGCTTGTAATAGATAAGTTAGTCTGGGAAGTGTAGATGATTTCTAAACTAAAGCATTAGACTTAAAGCTGTAACTGGTTTGGAGCATCAATACAAGCTGATTTATGGGATCTTGGTCTATGTTGACGGTGATGTTTTTCTCATTGTAACTTGTTATTTTGTTTCTGTTTTCACTGTGTTCATCTTCTCTTATAAATAACAGCATGCATAGAGTTAGGACCTACTATATATCAGTACCCTTCTCTGACTGAAAATCTTTATCTAAATTTTTTCTTCCAATTTGTGTTATTTAGGAATGATTTAATTTAGTTTCAAGCATAGGAATGCTGGCGTTCCCTTGTCCTACTATCTAAGCTAATTGTTATTCTTGAATGTTATTTTTAGTATATGTTAAGTAGAGATGAACTAAGGAAGATATGGTGTGCCCTGGTCCTAGTTTTATCCCAAAAGACTGTCTGAACGTTTCCCTTCGAATGTGTTAAAAGCTAGCTAGTTACAAAGTACTTAACAGATCTTAGCCCATTCTGTGTTATCTTTGTGTTTGTCTTGAAAGTTACCCAGTAAAGCAGAGCTAGGAGAGGATTTGTGGTGAGCCCGGCCCGCTAGTTTCTACTCCAACAGTTGCCTTCAAGTTTCCCTTTGTTTTAAAATGTTTTCTGTCGAAATTATATCAAAGGATGGCTAGTTTCGAAGTACTTACCAGATCTTGGATTGCTTTTATGTCTTTATTAAGTGTTTTTCAAAGACTGGCTAGTTTCAAAGTACTTACCAGATCCTGGGCTGCTCTTTGTTCTTCATTTGTTTAATTCCCTTTCTTTTTGTATCATTTCATTCCATAAATCAAACTTTAAATAAATCATTAGACATATATGACTTGCCCCATGGACCACTCTTGCCTCTTCTTGTTTCAATTAAATCCTATTATGACTCCATAGCCCAATGGACTAAAACCTGCAATTATCTATCTTCCTAGTCAAAGCTTGTTCTATTTGCTTGCAACTTCTCACCTTTGAAACTCTTTGCATTTAGGACTTTCCCCTCAAGCCATATTCATGCTCAACCATCCAAAAAACAAAAAAAAACCTCAGTCTTCATAACTAGCCTAATATCATTACCCAAACTTTAAAGACAAATCCATCTTTGCACTTATTGGAGAGATCCCTCTCCAGATTCAGGAGGGCTAGATCCTAGAATCCCAAAGTGGTTGAAACGATGTTTCTTCTGTGATCAGAATTTTCAAATCTTGCTGATTACAAATTCCTAACAGGAATTACGCTCTCATAGTCTTCAGAAATGCTGCAGTTGAAAGTCATGGGATTGGGGTGTTTTTGAGCTGTCTCTAGCTGGGAAGATCTGTTTAACTTAGCTAGAATGATTATTTTGAGCTCAAATTAAATATGGAAGTTGTATAATGTATAAACCACGAGATCCAAGTTCCATTTCCAATAGTTATTGTGCTATTTTCTGAAAATGATGTTTTTATGGTCCAGAAGGCTACATTTCCTCATGTCAGGAGAGGATAGTGAGGCAAATCTCTGCTACTGATCATTCATTTTCTAGTTAAATGTTTCTTGTGCATATTATGAACTGATATAAATTTCTATGCTCATGATTTGCTGAAGCTCCACATTGGTAATATCTTAAAATATTCCCAATAGTGTAGCTGTTCCCATTTTGGGATATTACAAATAGAGTTATTTGGAGGTCCTGTCAATGGCAAGATGCTCAAGAAATATTTTTGTTGAAGTTCCTAGTTTGAAGCCTTATTCATTTTACATAACATTTTGTGAGTAAAAGATTAGAAAAATTAAACACAAAAACAAAGAAAAAGAAGAAAAAGAGGGCAGGTGAAAAGAAGAGGTACAACCCTGCACCAAAAAAGAATATGTCTGAAAGTGTGCAAGTCTAAATGCCATTGCTTTGAGAAAGAAAAGTCTTTTTCAGTCATACAGCCTAACCATGATTGAACATGTTTTAAATTTCTGATGATAAGCTAGAAAATGATGATTTGTCAAACAGTTTAAACTTGGCTCATTAGTAGACTAGGTTAGGAAGACATACTAGTTCCCAAAGCTCAAGTTTGAACCAAAGATAAAGGAGAGGGATGAGTGATATATTTAAAATTATAGCCCTCAGGTTTTCTAGTTTTACTTGTAAAAAGTAAAATCTGTGTGGCACTTATCGAAGATGCCACAACTCATGACAAATCAAACAACTTAACCTTGATTTGGCCATGTTTTAAATTTTTTGTTGATAGGTTAGAGAATGAAAATATGTCAAACTGCTTAACCTTGATAGATAAGTAGATTAGGTAGAGAAATAAAAGGGCTCATCAGTCTAATTTGAGCTCTTGGAAGTGATAAAGGTAGAACTAGATAGTTTTTATGTTTTCAAAAGAAAAAATGATGTCAAAGATTTGCCAATCCAAATGCACCCAACTGGAGAAAAAATGTTAGGAAAGGTATGATGGGTAGGTAGAATTGATATTGAAGCAATCATGTTTTCTAAATTGTAAGATCACGGCTTCAAGGAATAGCAACAAGATCGGCATTGCAAAATGAAAAAAGAGAAATCAACAAGCATATGAGGCATCTCATCTACAAAATCAGAGATCTGAGTTTCTTGACACCTCCTGAAAGGAGTTGCCCTCCCCAAGTGGAGCCACTGTTAGTCATCAATATTTTTCACTATCTTTAGATGACTAATAGGATGCTTATATATTTTTGAAAATAATGTTCCTTGAATATCTTGAGTTTCAGAAATATCACTGCCTTCATTATCCTTATAAAAAACGTTTTCACTATTCTGCAGTTGGTCTTCCCAAAGACACCTTGTTGCTCCTAGAAGACTCATCATAGGCCTATACCTCTCATTTTTTACCCTTATTCCCTACTTAGAAACTTTTTCCTGTATTCCCCAGGTTCCTGAAGCATTGATGGTCTCAAAACTATCTCTGTAGGTTCTTTAGATAAGTCAAGTACATTGGATTTTCGATCTTCAATACAACACTTTTGACAACGTTCTGTTTTCACTTAAAAGTCTCCAAGTCCAATTTTCAGCCAATATCAGGTCAAAGGACCCTCCCACTAGGTCTTTAGGGTTTACATTGTTTTAAGGTCATCATTGGATGTTTTAAGGTCATCACTAGATGTTTCAAGCGTTGCTTTGCCTTTGCTAGAATCTGGCTCAGATGTAATAGAATGTCAAGAAATGGTTATTCAAGGACCTAAAGGTTTACAAAGAGAATTATCTTCTCAGTTCAAAGTCTGAAAGTGAGGAAAATACAAAGAGTTTGGCACTTCTACAGGAGTGTTGAAGGATTTTTCAGCAAAAGGTATTGAAAAGGTAGACTATCTGCTCCTGAAATGAAGACAATTTATAGAAAAGGAAAGGGAAACACTTGTTCTTGTAGATGACTAGGGTTTATACACATGATGGTCCAGTATGAGTACCAAACAATGATCACTTGAATAAAATGACATGGAGGAAGCACACAAGGCCAAGCATGAAGAAAATCTATCAGAAGATATTGAAGAAATATGGAAAGAGGTGAGGTGAACTGGACATAAATGAATCAACTTGAAAGGGCTATAGAGAACTTAGAAGACAACACTAATGATTACTATGAAAGACTGCAAACCATTAGGGTTTTGGAAAAATGGCTAGAGAAGGTGAAAATTTGAGTTGAACTCCATGGTGGAAACAAGGGAAGGTTTTGAAGATGATGTTATGTGATTAAACTCCAAAGTTACCAAAGTGAACTTTTCATGCCTCAAGAGGCAAAAGAAAGGTCAATTTATGACTTTATCAACCTGCAAGGAAAAAGTGTAAAGAATATTAGTAAAAAAGGGAAAAGAGGTTTTAAACATTAGAAAGTGGGTTTCCATTATTAAATCAAATTCCCGAGTCTATAAAATCTCATTTTGCATCTCATATGAATCATTTCACCCTTGCAAAGCATTATAATTTCCAAGGAGAGAATATTTTTTGAGTTTTTAAGAAAATTTGGGTAAATGTTTTGTGGCGCTGCACCCCCAGAATTTTTCCTCCATTGAAATTTTGAAGGCATTGCATGCCTGGAAAGTGACATTGTGCACTGGGGAAGGCACTGCGCTCTTGCCTAACACACTCAATTCATTTCCCTTTTGGCGCTGCGCGCTCAGGACTAGCGTTGCACCCTCAGCATTGGTGCTGCGCCCTTGGCCAGGAGGGCTTCCTAATTGATCTAACCACTCAAAACACTCTAAAACCCTTTCAAGTTTCCTCCAAAGCCTTCTAAGGCACTAGGAAGAGCTAATTACCTGACATACACTCATGTTCAAGCAATTTTGGTGTTTTCTTAATCAATGAAATGGAACCCTAAGTTTCAACCTTGAAATCACTTTTTTTCCATTGCTTCATCTTCCTAGACAGAGTGTCAGTGATAAAAAGGGTAATTGCACAGCTGGAAGGTTGTCATTGGGTTTTTTAGCCTCTCACTCATTCTCATAACACCTATACCCTCACTCACTCATCTCATGCATTTGTCGAAACGGCCTTTTCATTACCCTCTCTCCATCTCATTTCCATCTACACTCCAGGGTTTTATAAAAGAAGATTTTACAATGTAAGAGGACATTAGCAGTGATGTGGAGGCCCAAAGGCCAAGGAGGCATGATCATAAAGGAGGAAAGATAAATATATTTGAACCCCTCAATACAAGAGAGCTCATGTCATCTCCCCTTACCATTTCTTGTTTCAAGCATGTAGGATGCTTTGATTTTTGTGAGAAGGTGCAAAACCACCCTAAGCTAACTAGAATTTTCATCATGAACTTGCATGAAAAACAAGTTATCCTTGCAAGGGTCACCTTTGAGTTATCTACAAATCCTATTGCCAATGCCACAGGCATACCAAGTGTAAGGGAGAAATGATTCAAGCAAGCTAATCTTGACATGAGTTACTTTAAACCCTACCTAAAGCCTAGGTACAAAGACCAAAGTAAATCCATCCTTCCTTTCTCTCACCTGCTTGATAGATATGCACCTATGATGAAGATTATAATGAAATATTTTACTTGTGAAGGAAGTTTCTTCCGCATTTAGTCCTACCACATCCGACTTCTTATGCACTTTACTAGAGTGAGGATGCTGCATATACCCTATTACCTCTACAGAAGCATTGATAAAATGGCCTATATAGTGCAAAAGAGAAACTACTCTCAGTAGATGCAAAGCCTTTTCCATCATTCTCTGATCAAGATAGTAGTTATCCACCAACTCCAGTAGAAAGGAATTCCATGGGAGACCTTCATTGCCCATGAGGTGTTCAATACTCCACATGACCATCATCATCCCATCCTCTAGAATCCATTCCTCCATCACCTCCTGCTATTCATACACCTCATGATGACCCTTCCACTTCACCCACTCACATTCCTTCATCCTGATATCATGGTGACACGACATCAAATAGTGGTGAAAAAATTGAGACAAGTGGCATTAAGATGAGTAACATTGAGGCACTTCCTTTGACCTGCCAGAGGGGAAATAGGCATGTGTTTTTTGCCCTTAAGAGGCAAGGGGCCATGCCTTCTACTTCAACAAAACAACTTGAAAAAGGTAAGGATAAGGTTGCAGAGCAGGTCATTATTGAAGAGGATGATAAGCATGAAACTGAGAAAAATTTTCAGCTCATTCACCTTGACAGTGAGAATGAGGATGAAGAGAGCATCACTAACATGCTGCTCAAATGCAAGGATGCCCAGATTAGGGAGCTACAAACCAATCTTGGCAGTGCAAGGAATGTAATCAACTTCCTTGAGGTAGAAAACCAACAGTTAGAGATGGAGAAAGCCATCAGTGAGGTCAGAGCTATCAGAGCTCGGAAAGAGGCTGGAAAAGCCAAGGCTATGCTAGATGAGACCTTGGGTACTCTTGATGACATTGAAGATGAGGAAGAACAACTTCCTAGGAAGAGGCCGAGCACAATTGGATTGAAAAAGGACTTAGCCCAAGAAAGGCAAAGAGAGACAGAGTTGGTAGAGTAGCTTACTCCAAGTGAGTTGCTTGCCATGGAAATCAGCTATGAAATATAATCTTTGCTAGAGAACCAATGTGCACCTATAGGATCAACTTGATAAGGTAAAAAGAGACATTGAACTACAGAAGAAGATGGCAAGGCATTATGCCTTGAGGAACAAGATTGCAAGGGTCAAGCTCAAAAGAGCCCTTGCAAATATTCAAGCAAAAAAGGAGGAAAAGGAGAAGTAAAAGCTTGATATCTTTGCTGATGTATTCCTCCAAACTTCCCAAACATGATCAACAAGACAAAACCCATTTTTGACATCTTTTTGCAATTTTGATTTTTTGACTGTTTGGCCAGCAGAAAAAGGGCCAAATGCACAGCGCGATTGGCACTGCCCTCTTTTTTGGGGTATCCAAATGCGGAATGGATTACATTTTCATGTTTCTCATTCCTAGCACATCCTCCATAGAATATTTCAGCTCATTTGGAAAAAATTGGTGCCTCAAAAGGGCGAAAAACCATATAAAAAACACCTTTCTGCCCTATTTTCAACACTGGTGTTGTGCCCTGAGTAGTCTTGGGAGAATTGATTTTTGAGAAATTAAATTGACACCAATATAAAAGATAAAGGCATATTTGGAAACTAGACATGGCATGCTTTCCAATGAGCTATCCCGAAGCTCATTTGGACCCCAGGAAGGCCTCTAAAAATCAGCTGCAAAATAGGTAATTGTTTCATATTTGGCGCCGCGCCCTTGCACCTTGGCGCTGCGCCCTTGCCTGAAAGTCAAAAAAAGACACAAGGAGTTAATGAAAAAGATATTTTGAAGGCTTAATAGACAAATATCTCTCAAATTAGCTGAGGAGTTATGTTATAAGTTATTTTTGTCATGAATGAGGTTGGGATATTTGTGCCTTGGGCCTTGCATGGTCTCAATGGTCCAATGCATTTATTATGTAATTAATGACTTCTAAAACCCTAGCTAGGGTTTTCTTCATCATTTGGCAGTTAAATACTACATGTAAGCCTCATTTTGGTTGTTGGTTGATCGTTGAGATGAAACTTCATAGAATTTTAGTGGTGAAGAATTTTTTGGCTTTGGAGCTTTGTAATTGTCTTGGACTTGATGATAATGGAGCAAGCACATTTGCAAGATTCATGGACTTCGTCAAAATGGTGATGTTATTCCAATTTAGTTATTGTTTTCTTATGTTTCCCATATTGTTCATCCTTTCCCTTATAACAAATTAGAAATTTTAGATTAATATATGTTGTTGAGAGGCACCTTATTTCTGTCTACCTTCTGTTGTTTATATGTTTTCCTCTGCTAGGTATGATTGAAGAATTCTTAATTGCTCTTTGATTCCACTTATCTTTTTGTCTTAAGAATGATTTAATGGTGTCAAGCCAAAGAATTTTATGGTTTTCCTTGTCCTTTGGTGTAGCTTTGAAACATTGTTTTTGAGGTCTTTCTCTGAAGTATTTCTTATTAGGGTTTAGACTAAAGAAGTTTATGGTTTGCCTTGTCCTTTGGTCTATCTTGAAAAGTCATTTCAAAGGTCTTTGAAGTCTGATTGAATAATTTAGGAATTCCCTGCTCTTTTATCATCATTTATATGTTATCTTGAATGTTTTCTTTCTTTGAAGGTAAATAACTAGAGAATTTAGGAGTTCCCTGCCCTCTAGGGTTTTCTGGATTGTTGTCTCAAAGTTTGCTTGATAAAGCTAGGTCAAAAAAGTTTATGGTGCACCCTATCCTTTAATTATTTCTTGAAACATATTATTCTCGAAGGCTCTTCCTATTTTAGTATATGTTAAAGGATTCTTAATTTCCCTTTAAACCTACTATGTTCACAATTTAATGTCCATTTCACTCACATAAGCTACTAAGATCCATTTGGCTTTGTCAACTTGCCCTATGAAACACCCTTGATTCATTTTTTTCCTTTTCAAGCCTTTCACAGACCCCATAGCCCAATGGTTTGAATTTTCTCTTACTCTATTTGTTCTACTTAACAACCTACCCAACCAAACAAAACAAACAAACAAACCCTATCATTTTAACTAGCCTAAAATCAGTTTCCTAAAACAAACAAGTCATACATTTTATACAAATATAGAGAGAGCCCTCTCTGAGCCCAGGAAGGCCTGGTCCTTGGACTCCAAATTTGGTTGATGTTACCCTTGTCTATTTGGTCTTTCCAATCTGAAAAATTATAGGGAACTAAAAAAACATATAACGCAAAAGTCATGACACCATGGCCATACCACTTTAGTCTGGGATGCACCTAATTCCCATATCACTCACCACGCATCAGGTCAAGTTTTACCATATCAAATTAAAACCCCTTTCCCGGCCTACTAGGTTTTGCAAGAAGATCGAAATCGCACTACCATGCCTCACATTTGGCCTACCATACCTCCATCGGCATATCCCATCTACGACATTTTCAATCTGCTTCATAAACCACGCACATGAGACCAACCAATGGGGCCCCCACCCTCAGCAAAACACCTTCCTCACATCATCAGTGAGCGAACACTTTCATGTTTTGGGGCACCCATATCTGTGTTTTGTACAAACCAAACCCCATTATTTCATTCTTTTGGTAAGTGTAGAAAGACCGCAAATGGTGCACTATGTCCCCCACCCACCCATCCATTTTTTCTCCCATGGAAACAGTCCTTGGTCACCCTTGGCCAGAGTATCACACCCTCATGCATAAGCCACCATGACATTAATAACCAATATATACCCACTGTGAATGACCTACCGACTTCGGGGAATTCTGCATCAGAAATAGTTATGAATGCCACCAAGCTACTTTTTATACTCCGACCTTGGGCCACCAAATCCCCATCATCAGTTTTCAATCACCCCTAGCCATCATGCCTATGTTAAACCCATCACATCCAAGGTCTTGATCCCCTGTATCAGTGACTCTCTTATTCAATTGAGGCTTCCTTTTTGTCGACATCAACACCTATTTTCCAAAAAGGAAGCGGTACCTTGGATCACCCCTCTCCAAGAAAAGGACATCCTCGGATGGCACTGTGGGAGACATCATTGCCCACAAATTTCATCGATCCTCTTGAAATTTGACCACAACACAAGATTTCATGTCAAGATGGTATCATACCTTACAACCATTGAATTTTGATCAAATTCATCGAAGACTCGTGTCGTTATAAGCGTCTCTTTCAGTAATGCTTACATGGGAAGGTCCCGGTCACACACCCATGTGTACAATGCGCATTTATATGCCATGCCAAGCTTATGAATGTGGGTATAAAATTCCACCTATTGTTAAAGAAAAAACTCCCTTGATGATGTCAACAGTCGTCATCATCAACCAATAGATCACTCCCATACTATTGACACAAACATAATTTATATCTATCAAATAGATTTGTTTAGCTAGCCAAAGCATCACGTGCATGGGACATGCCCTCCTCGTAGAAAGATAGTATTTATTTTATTTTATCATTTCTTGCAAGGTTCCCACAGGACATGGTCATTCTTTGACTCAGTGTAAGGTGTCTCCAACTCCGTGCTACATAGAGATCTCTCTCTCTCTCTCCGCACAGTACACAGAAAATAAACTATAATGTATTTTGGCTATACAGTTCTTCCTAGACCTCACACATTATGGGGAAACTGTTATCACTGGAAAATCGGAAAAGAAAAGATGACATTGTTAAATGTCAGGAAGAAGGTTTTACAGGGATGAGGCACATTAGAGAATCTGAAGCATTTAAAAATCTTCAAGTTCTAGAAGGAAAATCAAATTGCGCACTGAAGGAACTAGCAAAATGGGCCTTTGTGTGCACTTTTCTTAGATAAGCACACCTTTGTGCTGCTTTTCCTCAAAAAGCCGCGCGGACCTGAGAGTGACGGAAGTCACTTTCCGGGACCACAAGGCACACTACAAGACATTGATCCCACACTTGAGGCCACATAAGGATAGCTACCCAAGCCTCCTTAGGACCTAAAGGGAGCACACAATGGAATAATGTGACACAAAATGGAATCACCCTACTCTCTTGGGTCACCATCCATCAATGTCCCAAGAGAGGGAAGGAGAGTTTGAATTATCCTATAAAACGCCACCAAGAGATGAACACTATGAGAACACATTGTTATGCTGGCCAGAATTTCCCCAAGTAATCCAGCAGTGTCTGATTCGGAGCAGAGATAGAGGGGACTCAGTTGTTGGCCATCCAACAACTCCAGTCCTTTGGAGTAGAGAGAGGGATACTTTGCACCAAGTTAGCTTGGAAGTAAAGACATCCTTGCATCGGGTCTTAGAACTCCCTAGTTCTAAGGGCCCCTTGGAAAGTGGGTAAATGTTTCATCCTTTATTCCTACCAGCACTTAATAAGAGGGGACATAAGAACAACCATTTGGATTATTGAAGTTGTTTGACTCTATTTGTATCTTTTTTATTATGTGTTTTAGTTTATTTTTTATTTTTGAATATGCATGTTGCTGGGCCAAGAAAAAGGTATCATTCACCCCTAGCGTTACCACGATTTGTCCTACGCTTTTATATATTTTCCCTTCATCTTAGAAATAAAGTAAAGGAAAATAATGCAAAAGTGAGGCAAAATGGATTAGTGATAAAGGGAGTGTTTGATAACGTAAAAAATGATTTGTCACTACCTTTATTGATAGGGAATCAAAATAGCCAAACTGTTGATCGGATGACCGAAAGACAACAAACAAGGAAAGCAGATAGAATGATATCGACTCTTACGAATCGGCGAAAGATGGAGACGTACGACCACGCTTGTAGTACTCAATTGACAACCACAAAGCAACAGTGTCCCATAATGAGAAATATCTGTTACTACTCCTTAATTTGCCTTTAATCTATAAAAGGCCGAAGAATGAACAAGAAAACCATTTCCTGTAATATAATATTTCTGTAATAAAAGTATTCAGACATAATTGTCAAGTTTTTCACTAATGTATTTCTCAGTGGATTAATGAAGAATTTGGTGTTTTTGGAATAGACAACTTCTAAGTATTCCTTAGCATTAGGCTTCTAGTGGCTTGGGGCCTAGCCCTGCGGTTTCTTCTGCTACCTCTATGCTTTACATTTATTTATAGAATTTGCATCTCAAGTTATCCATTGTGTTTCATAATATATCATTTGAATTGGTTAATTGCGAGCATGAAATTTTATATCTTCCTTTTTATTAGACAAGCTTACCATTCATGTTCTTTATCTGAATTCAATGCTTTTACAATTGTTAGGTTAGTTCCAACACGATTGTTGTTCAATTATGCATATAGTTGATGTTTGATCTTTTCATCATCATCATGAGTGTTTGGTTGATGTTTAATTCAAAAGGATGTTATTAGTTGATTAAAAGATAATTCCATTGAAAAATATAGAATAATTGATTGTTGTTCAATTTGATTAGACATGATGTTCAATTCGTTAAGGTTTTTGTTCAATTCATCAAAGTGTGCTATTCAATTTCAGTTTATTCT
Source organism: Pinus albicaulis (assembly GCA_034641835.2). Lineage (NCBI taxonomy): Eukaryota > Viridiplantae > Streptophyta > Pinopsida > Pinales > Pinaceae > Pinus > Pinus albicaulis. The sequence continues at coordinate 73,261 of JAXQQM020081693.1, read as the reverse complement.
TTTCAGTCTTAAATAGTTATTTCTACATAGGCTTAGAATAGAGTTAGCTCCCTTGAAGAGTAAGAAGGATTTCATAATTCACTACCAGGTTGATTTGATTGAACTTCAAGAATTAGACAATATTCCTTGTGACAATTTAGAGTATTTGCCCCTCGATGTCACTTGCATATACTGTGTTTAAATTCTTGAAATAACAATACTTTCCCTGGGTTGATAATTAATTAAAAGCATTAAGGTTACTTTTAAACAGTCACCTTTATTTGGCATCATTTCTGGGGAGAGTGTTTAGGAGTGATTTCCCTTATTTCTTTTTCCTTTTGCTGTGAAAGAATTGGGTAATGAAAATGAGAGGTAAAAACCTACGTGTCAACAAGAAAAATGCTTGCTCTCCAGCCCGCTTCTCAATAATTGTGTAGAGGTTAGTAGGTTAGGTGTCCTTGTTTTATGACTAGGAAGAAAAATATAGATCAAAACCCCCCACTTAAATCCACAAAACCAAAGGGATCAGTGGTCCTTAGAGGAACAACATATATAGATGAAATCATTAAGAAGGTTGAATCCCAGGCATCTGTATGACCCAGAACCATTCCTACTCAGAGTCCTACTATGCTCCCTTGGGCAGAAACCTCACTATCTATAGCCCACACTGAGATTCACAATGAAACAGAAGGGTCTGAGCAAAGCCTTCAGAATGCTGAGCACGTAAGTCCTGACTCTTCAAGAGAGCGAGGTTCTTGAAATTTGTAGGAAGGAGAGGGAGAAACTAGAAGTGCAGTACAAGTAAGAACTCCAGAGCCTGGATCTCCTGAGAGAGTGGTTGAGACAGAGACACCCAACATCCCATATCGGGGAAGTGCTGTAAGGCTTCCTCCACATCCACTCCCTAATTCCACTTAGATTATTCCGCTAGAATATGAAATCCCCATATATTATTGGCATATCTTTGATCAAATGGAAAACAACCAAAACTAGAGGCAGACATCAACACTGGAGTATCCAATTGTTGGTCCGGCCGCAAATTCCCCTATGAAATCCATTCCATTACAAAACATCACCACCTTCCATGGGCTGACCTCGAAAGATACAGATGCATTCTTATTTGAATTTGATGTCTTATGTAGGGGATATGACTACACCACTGACCCTCAAAAACTAAAATTATTTCCCTCTACTTTGAAAGGGACAACATTACGTTGGTTTATGGGGCTCGATGGAGGAACCATTAATAGTTGGGATCAAATGAAAATCTCCTTTCTTAACAAATATCAAGACTACTTCCAGACTCGAGAATTAAAATATGAAACCTTCAATATGTCTGCAAGGGACAATGAGACACTAGAAGAATACATTGAAAGATTTCAATATAACTTTCAAAGATCTCCATATACTACACTATCTAAATATATCTTAAAAGCAATAATGATTAAGGGAATGAAAGAAGAATGGGTCGAAACACTCAATATAATGGGAAAAGGGGACATCTATCAAGAATAATATGATGACTTCATTGCACCTACATTAGGTGTTCTTGAGGTAGTACGGGAAGTAGGCCAATCGGGGCAGACTCAGTTACATGGAATTATAAACAGTTTGGTGGCAACGTGACTAGAGCAGAATTTAGTAATATTTAAGAATATTTTAAAGCTGATATCTTGGGCACCTAAAGAAATGCGGCTAGATGTCCCAACATGGCTTAAACATAAAGAAATCTATACTAGAATAAAACTTGGGCCATTTTTTGTCCACGATTTTGGAAGGAGCACAACCGGTAAGAAAATTTCCATTAGACATGGTCTAGACATGTGCCACAATGTGCCCAAGGACCATGCCACTAACCATTACCTTCACTCCTGGGGTTGAATGCGGTTTTTAAAGAGGCAAAAAAGAAAGAGAGACAGAACCAATCTCTCTGTTAGTATCAGTCTAGTCATACTGCCATCAATGATCAACATTTCTCTTTTGCATTTTCATATTAGGAGTCCCATACCATAAATTTTCACTATTCCATTAGGTCATGGATTCATTGATGGTAGTGGTTTTTTATCAGTTTTCCCTCATGCGAAACTTGTTGATTCTCCTCTCTATGGTCTTTAGTCATGAGTCACTTTCACTCTGGGAGTCATGTTATTAGGTCATAGGGTTGGTCTCATTAGGTTCTAGGATCTAACCATGGTCAAATTAATGATTCAAGTGTCAATAAATATCAGCAAGGTCATGAGGAGGTCCAATAAACTCAAAGTCACAACACCTGGGAAGATCAAAGAAATGTTTTATTTAGCTTCATGTAATTTTCGCCTCAAAACTATGTTTTGAGGTGAAAACATAGTACTTTTCTTTCATTACCAACTCTTATGTAATTCTATGTCATCATATGTAATAATTCACACTTCAGAGGCTGCTATCCCCACAAATTCACCACCCTTCCCTTCAAAGAAGTTTTACACAACATTTTCAGTTTCAAGTCATGTTCTAAGTTATGTCCATCAGAAAGAGCCTGGAAAGAGATTTCCAACGGTATATTATATGCTCAAAACTGACTCCTGGATTGAAATTTATGCCTAAGTGAAAGAAGGTCCTCCATAGCCTAACCCTTCCCCTTTTCCCATTTCCTTCTTACACTTTATTTCATTAAAAGTTTAAATGGATTTTATTATATAAAAACCCCTTTTTCCCCTTCTGATTTCATAATCACATTACAAAGTCTTTATTATAAATCCCCCCATTCAATTAAATAAACCACTTCCCCTCATGCCCCTTAAACTTTATAATAAAGTTTAAAGTTTTATATTATAAATACCCCTCCTCCGATTGCAATCACACCATGCTTGTGGTGCATTCCGATTGGCCCTTGTAAAAAACTCCGATGTGATTTGATAATCCCCTTATTTGATTAAATAAACCCTTTTCCTCGCTTATCCTTAAAACTTTATGATAAAACTTTAAAGTTTTGTATTATAAATCCCTTCCTCCGATTTGCCCTTCCCGATTGCCATACCTCCGATTAAGCCCTGCCCGATGTCATCCTTATCGTTGATCCGATCAATGATCTGACGGCCCGTATGCAATCGCTTTGTCGCAATCACCGCTTTCAAATGATCCCCTCCGATTGACTCTTCCTGATTTATCCGAGTGCGATGAACTCCGCCCCCGATTACACCTTCGTCGTCGATCTATTCGTCCGATCGGACGGCCCACAACCCGTCCCTCCATCGTAATCAAAATTTTTAAATAAAAATTTTCCTCCACTCTCCTCTGATCTCCCGATTCCGATTGTGATTGGCCCTCTGGTCCCACCAGAACCTTCGCTCTTTGCAATGTAAAAATAATTTTTTCCCTTTGAAAAAGCACAGATCATTTTTTTTATTTGTTTAAAGGGAAATCTCCCCATTATCCCTTCCGCTTATTCATTCACTCCATCGCACCTATTCTAATCGCATCGGAAGTTTTATGGCCTTACTCCCGCTTCCCTTCCACCCCGATTGTGATTACACCATCGCTACGTGTATTTTCAAACGCTCCACTATATGTTGCATCCCCTTCCTCCCCTCCAATTCCAATTGCGATTGCGATTTGGACCCCACCTCCTTTCCCTTCGCTCCTTCCATTCAAAATGGGTTTTTCCGTTCACTAAAAAGGCATAATTTCATTTTAATTTATTTCAAAGGCATTTTCTTCAAAAAATGGATTTGTCTTCAAGAGAGTAATAATAGAAAGAAACAGTCAAAGGGCCGAGAGCTAATATGAGGAAGAGACTTCTACAGCAACAGTAAAATAGGAATCTGTTTTTCAAACTGCCTATTTTTCTTTCATCCAATGTAACAACGAAATCTTCAGATGGCCCGAAATGTATTGTTGTTCCTTATTTTCAGGGGCAGATTGTTGGTTCTCTTTTCTATGATCGGATTTCAGTTCTTGAGCTGGAAAACAACTCCTCTTTTTTAGGATCTACTTCCCTCACATTCTAGTCTATTTAATGTAATTTTGAATCCTTTGTAATTAGTCTGTAAGTCAGTAAGTAGGGGAATAGTGTGGAAAATCAAGGAGGACGCTCTGCGCTCCCATTGTAAAACAGTTTGACAGGGAATTAATAAAAAATGCAGCTCTGATTTGTGGGATCCATGTGGTATGAGTTTTAGCATTTTTTCTTTCCTTTGTGTTCATATGTAAAGTTGTTATGTGTACCATTCGTTCATAAACATCTCTGGTTGAATGCTTTCAAGATAGATAGGTAGAATCCATTTTTAATGCTCTACCTTGGGAAATCATTCAATATTTCTGTGTTTTCTTCTGTTTGAAAAGGATCCATTCTTATGCCCTTTTTAGCTCCTCACCAGTCTTTCCATTCCACCATTATTTAAACTTATATGCTAAAATTTCCTGCCTATCTTGCCCCATGAAATACCATATATCCCTGATTTAATTCCCCGATTCAAACTGTCTCATATGTTCCATACATCCCTAAAAAATTCATTCATTAAAAAATTTTCCCATTATTATACCTAGCCTAATATCAGTTCCATAATTGTACTTTGCTGAATATTCTTTTATGGAGAGAGCCCTCTCCTAACCTTGTAGGGCTAGCTACAAGGCTGAGCGTGGTTTAAAGGTTACCCTGATTTTCCTTCCTTCAGCCTAAGGTTCAAATTAGGTGCTAACATTTCTGGCGACTCCACTGGGGACCAATCTGACTATCTTCAAGCTCATATTCTCGGCACTTAAAATTGAATGTGTTTATTCTGTTTTGAAGAAGGTCAAAACAGAGGCTTTGTAGAGGAGAAAATCATAGTCAGGCCCTATGTGAATGAAGAATATTGAAACCTCTATCTAAGGTTAATCCATGGTTATATAGAACGCAACGATCCCTTATAAATCTCTGTTGTTGAAGAAAAAAGCTTTATGCTATTGCCGGCGGACTAATATTAGTGGGACCCAGCTATTGAGTTAACGTGAGGAGTTAAGTGCCAAACTACAGTGAAAACTCGAGTTAAGCGTAGTTCATTTACCAGAAGTGGGTTTTGGAAAGAAATACCGCTTTTTGCACGCCGCTTTTGGCCCGAAGCGAAACCACGCCAAAAAAATGCGATCCAACAATATTTGGGCACGTCATCTCCCAAATACCACCCATATCGTGCAACTTTCATGTGTTAACCCTCGGCCTTTGAAAAAACACGATATTGACGAGGATCGTTCGATCTGAAGAATGACAGATCTGACGGAAATTGTGCAGTGAAGAGCACGAAAGATAAATCGAGGTATGGTCCGGTGGTTTTGCATTATTAAATGTTTATTTAATTCATAAAAAGGCGAATAATGGATGTGTGGGGCCCGTTGAATGAAATGTATGTCGCGTTGGTAGAATAAATGGGTTTATGATATAAGTTCGAAGTTGGTGATCTTTAAAAGAAGTGGACCATTTCTACAACATTTTGACTGGAGTGGTAAGGTCGCTTAAGCGTTTTTAATGCGTTCCCCTATATCACCTTAAACTTTAAATATTTGCTTGATAGCTTTGAATATTATTGCAAGGATAACATTGTTAAAGCGCTCTGGAGGGGAATATAATTACAAGCAATTATTTCAAAGATCCACAGTCATAATATATTTGTGGTATCAGAGCCTAAAATACTGATCACTCCAGTAGTATTTTCTTGGACTCTAGATGATGATATCTCAGAGTTTTCTAGGCTGAAATAAAATTTTGTAAAGTAGAAGTTTGACCACACTGGCTTCAAGAAGATACACAAGGGCCAATCCAGATCCAAATCCTCCCCCTATGTTTGAAAATCCTAATCTCATTCCAAGAATAGTCAGAAGACAAGAGGGATCACTAAGTCCTAAACCTATTTTCAAATCCCATACCTTGACGGTGGTGGTTGTCACACATAGATGTTAGCCGACTATAAAATTTGTTATACCAAATGCGGCTAAAAACTGTAATGAAGCCTCAAGGAACAATTTTTATTGCTAAAGTATTGGCTCTTGAAGACTCTTGAAGGCCTCGTGCCTTTCTGTCAAACTCGTGCGATTTCCTCTAGAGCATAAATCCTGTTGATTTCCACGCCGAATGCGGTGTAAAGCCATCATCTTCCCTTCCCCCACTCATAACTAACCTTCATTTGCCTCCCTTGTTTCTCCATAAAATCCCCTTTAAATCCTACCCTTACCCTTTGCTTATCCCTTTTTCCCCTTTCCCTCTCTATCGTTCCCTTCCTTGGCCTTCAAATTCCATTAAATGAGCCAAATCCCACTCTTCACTTTATAAAAGGCTTAGCCCCTTTCCGCCAGCCCCTTTTCCTCGTTTCCCCTTGTAACCAAGCGCTGCCCCTTAAAGCGCTCATTGAAAATCGCGCATATCGCATTTCGCATGTTCGTTGTTATGTCCGATCGATCCATCGCAAATATTTGCGATGCGATCTGATCGCGTCGCAAATATTTGTGATGCGATCTAATTTTCGTCGCATTTCCCCTCCGATCCACCCCATCGCAGTATCGCAAGCGCAAATTTTTGGTTTGGTGCCACTTTCCGCCTTTGCGATTTGCGATGCGTGCCCCGGGCCCACCGCACCGTACCTCCGCCATTCATAAAATAAAGGGCCTTTCCTTTGTAATCCGAAAACTTTGGTTATATTTTTTTTTACAAAGGGATTTTCCCATTGCATCGCAAACCTTGTGATCTCCATTCCGCTCCACTCCACCTCCTTTTTTGCGATTTGTGATTTGCGATTCGTATTGGGTCCCACCTCGCACGCCATTCCCATCGTAATTCCATTGCATGTCACGCATTTCCTTTGCATTTCCGCCAAAGTCCAAAATTTAATTTTTTTCACTAAAATTTCGTGTTTCATATGTTTTCCACTCATTTCATATACCATTCTCATGGTTTTAATCTTCACCATCGATTTTCGTCATTAGACCACGATCAAACGGTCCACAAATGAACTTCACCACCAAACCCTACTTGTTCGCTGTTTTCACCATTCCACTGCATTATTCCTCGTTTTTCATTCTGAACCGCCACCGCCGCGCTATCATTTCCTCCGCCCTCCGTATAACATCCGCCATCCCGTGCATCGGATTTCTTAACTAAGTTTCGTTTTTTGCAGCGTAAAAGCAGTAGAAGACCTCCATGATTTTCAGCTCCTGCTATAGGGATAGAGAGCATAGGAAAGGACTATTTTTCAGAAAAGAAATCATGGAGGAAGACCAAGAAGAGTGCTTGACAGGACTTGCATTCAAAAATAGAGTTGGAAGCACTGTAAAGTCTTCCCGAGGCCATTTAAAACGCAGTTTTCACGGACAAAGATATAAATGAAGCGGCCGAGGGTTCAATGCATAGAAACTAATTCATCAGGAGAGCTTCGTCAACAGACTACTCTTCAGGACAGACTGCCCATGCTGTTTTTAATCTACGCCGTGTTCCAGAGGATTTCTCCGCCTTGACGACAGTCTGGAATTACCAAAAGAATTTGTTTCATAGGTATGGCATGCCTGAGCGTCATTTTTCTGCCTTTGCGCAATTCTACAGGCCACTGCAGTAGGTACACCAAAGACATACCTAGAGTAAATGGAAGCCTGACAAAGACCACTACATCAGCCAAAGAGTTACTTCTGCAAGGAAATTCAATGCAAAACACATCTGCGGAGTAACCCTCACATCACACAAAACCACGGAGGACAACCAAGCTCCCACAGAGCCTGATATTTAATGGAAATCATTCAATACAGAAGATATGTTGTTGTAAGTTTCTAGATTGAGCTTCTTAAAGGCCCAGAAGCCATTAAATATGTATTAATTGTAATGATAGATCTTTCATCAGATCAGACCTCCTCATCCTTCTATATATACTACTGTAGAAGATGAGCAAGGGGTTGGTTGCAGAACTTTGAAACACTTCTGAGCTTGAGACTTCTATATGTACATAGTGTTCACTGGCCCTTGGAGCTCTGCTTGCACTAGATTAGTTAGGTTGGAAAGTGTAGATGATTGCTGAACTATAGCATTGGACTTAAGTTGTAACTGGTTTGAAGAATCAATACAAGCTGATTTATGGGATCCTGGTCTATGTTGACGGTGATGTTATTTCTCATTGTAACTTGTACCTTATTTCTGTTTTCATTTTGTTTCATGTTCTCCTGTAAAGAACAGTTTAAACAGCGTTAGGACCTACTGTATATCAGTAACCTTCTCTGGCTGAAAAATCTTTATTTAAATGTTTTCTTCCAAATGTGTTATTTAGGAATGATTTAATTCAGTTTAAGCATAGGAGTGTCGGTGTTCCCTCACCTTATTGTTTAGCTGAATATCAGTCTTGAATGTTATGTTCAGTATTAGTTAAGTAGAGATGAACTCTGGAAGATATGGTGTGCCCTGGTCCTAGTTTCATTTCCAAAGACTGTCTGGATGTTTCCCTTGGGATGTGTTAAAAGCTGGCTAGTTTAGAAGTACTTACCAGATCTTAGACCATTCTTTGTTATCTTTGTGTTTCCCCTATTTTGTATGTTTTCTACTGAAAGTGTATCAAAGGCTGGCTAGTTTAAAAGTACTTACCAGATCCTAGTTTGCTTTCATGTCCTTCTTAAGTGTTTGTCAAAGGCTGGCTAGTTTAAAAGTACTTACCAGATCCTAGGCTGCTCTTTGTTCTGCATCTGTTTAATTTCCTTCTTGTTGTACCACTTCAGTCCATAAATCAATCTTCAGAGAGATCCTAGACATAGATGACTTGCCCCATGGACCATTCTTGAACCCGCTGTTTCGATTAAACCCTATTATGACTCCATAGCCCAATGGACTAAAACTTGCAGTTACCTACCTTTCTTGGCTGAAGCTTGTTCTATTGCTTGCAACTTCTCACTTTTGAAACTATTTGCACATAGATCTTTCCACCTCAAACACGTTTTCATGCTCAACCATCCAAAAACCAATCAAACCCTCAGACTTCATAACTAGCCTAATATCATTACCCTAAACTTCAAAGAAAAATCCATCTTTGTACATCATTGGAGAGATCCCTCTCGGTTCGAAGGGCTAGATCTAGAATCCAAAGTTGTTTGAAACGATGTTGGTTTACTGTGATTGGACTTTGCCAATCTTGCTAATTCTGATTCTAACGAGAAGATATTTCTTTTGATGAGTGTTTTTAGCTTTTTTTGTTTAGAAGTCTGAAACTGCACTTGATGACATAGTTTTAGATCCAGAATTTCTTGTAGATCTTGAAGTTCAAAGGGAAAATACATCAATTGATGATTATATTCTGAATTCTCCTTAGTCATCTATCACTATAACCAATATCCCTGAGCCTTCCTAGTCATCAGGAACAACATTTCCTCCTCTTAATTCATCAGCATTCCCATCAGTCAATTCTCAACTTTCATCTCCTCCATCAACACCTCCCTTAAATCCTAGTAGCTCCAACACCGTTGCAAATCCACCTCGAGTCATGGCTGCCTGCTATGCACCCCTAGTTTTACCTCAGGTTCTGAATGATATTCCTGCTGATTACCAGAGTAAAATTCCTATCTTTGATGCCACTCAAAGAATCACAGCCCAGCAGCATGTTGATAATATGAATGAATTTTTTGATCTACATGAGGTAGAGGCAGAGAATGTAACCACAAGGTTGTTTGTCCAAAGCTTTGGAGGTGAAGTTAGAAAGTGGTTCAGAGCTTTACCAGTAGGCTCTATCCGCACTTTTCAGGAGTTACATACACAGTTTTTAGACCGATGGGAGGTAAAGAAAAACCCACTCCAAATTTTGTCTGAATATGAGAATATTAAAAGAAATGTGGGTGAAACTGTACATGATTATTGTCTAAGATTCAATGTTGTATATAATGTTATTTCGGCTAACCTGAAACCTCCTGTGGGATTAGCCTTGCTCAAATTTCCAGATGGTTTCGATGCTGATATGGCATATCAGCTGCGAGAAAGAGATCCTACCACACTTGAAGATATGCAGAAGATAGCTGTGAGTGTAGAAGCAAATTTGCTAGCCAAAAGAGTGCGGACTAGAGCTGAAAAGAGAGTCGCTGTGAAAGAAGAAGCCTCTCCTTCAGACAGTAAGATGGACACTTTGATCCAGACAATGGAAAATATGGTTGATCGATTAACCATTGCAGATAGGCCAGAAGCACAAATCAAGAATCCAAATTTCAGAGGACACCAGCAGCCTCAATTCAGAATTAAACAAAGAGAACAAAGAGCGCAGGACCAAGTAGCACCACAACAGCAGATCAGAACTCCATTGCAGAAAAATTATGTTCAAGGAACGAAGACATATGATGATGATCCTATGATTGAAGCCAGTCATTTCTTCACTACAGATGGTGCGCCCTTCTTTTGTACTGAAGATGAGGAATATACAACGGTTGCAGACATTCAAAAAGATGAAGATTTCATATTGGCCAATGACACAGTGTTAGAAGAAGAGTCCAATGATTACCAAAGAGGATACATGAATGCTTTATCAGCCCAACAAAAGCAGTACTCTTTGAGGAATAGATATGTCCCGATCAGTCCCATTCAGAAGAGAAAAGAGCTCCAAATGAAAAACGATTCTTAAAATACTCAGAAGAAAGGGAAAGAGCCGGCCGATCCTTCCTCCAGCAAAACATCTTCAGGGATTAACACTGCAATTGAAAAGAACCAGCAGAGCGCAGCAAAGGAGAAAGTAGAGAAGAAAGATCCTCCCGCTAAAGAGGTAGAAAAAGTGTCTTCTTTTAATTGAGAAAATGAAATCTCTAAGTTGAAAGTGTCCATGCCCTTGACTGAGTTGGTGAAAAATATCGCTTATAAAAATCAGGTGTCTAGAATTTTGCAAATAGACTCTGTTTCAAATATGGTAAATGTTGAAAATGACTACCCTGAACTCATATTTGGTCTAGCCACAGAAGATCAATCTAAAGAAAGTGAATTCCCTCCCTTTTACCTAAGTCTTAGATTACATGAGTTCATCTTGCATAATGCTATGGTGGACTCTGAAGCCTCACATAATTTGATGCCCAAAGCCATCATGGAGAAGTTAGGACTTGATATTACCCGCAAATATCATGATTTTTATTCTTTTGAATTAGGTAGGGTCCATTGTATTGGTCTTATCAAAGACTTGGTAGTGTCTTTAGATCAAATCCCAGCCAAGAATTTTTTGATGGATGTAGTTGTTGCCGATGTTCCACCACTTTTTGGAATGCTTCTATCTAGGTCTTGGGGTGAAAAACTTAAAGGAACCATGCATCTTGACTTATCTTATGCCACCATTCCCGTGTTTGGCCAATTGAGAAAACTATACAGGGAGAAGAAAATGAAATATATGATCACTAGCAAAGAGAAGCCAGTTAATCATCCCATTAATGCAGTCCACATAGATTTAGAGTCATTTGTGTTATATTCAGATGGTGGTTTAAATGATGAAAATGTTCAGTTGGTACAAGTAGATGAGATACCTGAAATTTCAGAAAATTTCAGAGAAGTCCTTAAACAGGAAAAAGATAAAGTAGCAAGCATTGCTGAGCTTCCTGCCTGCCAACAGCAAAGGGATAGTGAACAGCAGAAATATGCAGAAATCAGTCAAGATAAAATGGACAAAGAAGAAAAATTTCAGCATCTAGAAGAAGAAGAATAAGGCCTATGGAGCATGGATTTTTATGGAGTTGTTGGTAAGGACGAAGCTGGTATTGGAATATGGATCCGGAGCCCTGTTTTCCAGCCTGAAAAAGTTCCTAGTAATGTTAGAGTATGTGCTTATAAGTTGGATTTTGACTGCTCTAACAATGAAGCAGAGTATGAAGCTTTGATTGCAGGTTTGAAAATTTTGAAGAAGTTAAATGCAAAGAAGATTTCTGTCTATGGAGATTCAAAGCTCATAATAAAACAGGTAAAAGGAGAGTATCAAGCAAAGAATCCACGATTGAGGGCCTATCGAAATGCAGTCCTTGATATCTTGAGGACATTTTATGAGTACACTTTGACAGCAGTACCCAAAATGCATAACATTATTGTTGATTCTCTTGCCACTACTGCAAGCAACTTGAAGATTCCAATGAACTCCACCAACAAGTTTGAGATTTATGTCAAACATAGGCCTGTTGTTCCTGACAATTTAAGATATTGGCAAGTGTTTTAGGATGACAATGAAATCAATGCTTTTTTGCAGAATGAAGGAAACTTCAAGGATACTCCCATAGAAGGTGAATATGAGGTCGATGATCAAGAAATTGAAGCAAATCATATGGACATATTGCAGCTGAAGGATAATGTAATTCCTAGAGGTCTCATACCTTTAGAGGAGCGTTTTGATCAGGACGATGTCACAAAGAAACCAAGTTTGGTGCCTACTGAGAAAGGAGTTGAAGATGTGAATCTTGGAACAGCAGACAAACCCAAGCTTGTGAAGCTATCGAAAGCATTGTCCCCTGAGGTAAAGGAACAATATGTTAAGTTACTTTCTGAATTTTTTGATGTGTTTGCATGGGATTATTTAGATTTGAAGGTGTATGACAAGAACATAATTCTACATACTATTCCCATCAAGCCAGATTAGAAGCTATTTAGACGAAAGCTGAGAAGAATCAACCCAAAACTGCTGCCATCTATTGAAAAAGAGGTAAACAGATTGTACAAAGCCGGTATCATTGTTCCAATTATATTTCTGACTGGTTTTCAAATTTGGTCTTGGTACGTAAGAAGACAGGAGAGATAAGGTTGTGCATAGATTTTCGGAATCTGAATAAAGCATCCTTAAAGGATAATTATCCACTTCCAAAAATGGACCATATTCTACAAAGAGTAGTTGGAGCATCAAGGATGTTAATACTTGATGGCTACTCAGGCTATAATCAGATCTTGGTGCATGAGAAAGACCAAGACAAAACTGTTTTCACAACACCTTGGGGAACCTTCCAGTACGCCAAAATGCCATTTGGACTGAAGAACGCTGGAGCTACTTTCCAGTGAGCAATGGAAATCGATTTTTCCAATGAAAAGGATGTTTTTCTTGTTGTTTATTTGGATGATCTGACAGTGTTTTCTGGTTCTGATGATGAACATTTACACCATTTGAGGGTTGTTTTTCAGCGATGCAGAAAGTTTGGGATTTATCTTAATCCAAATAAAAGCCTTTTTGCTATGGATGAAGGTAAGTTGCTGGGGCATATCATCTCTAAATATGGTATCCACATTGATCCATCTAGAGTGGAGGAAATTCAGCACATAGATATTCCCCGGAACAAAAAGGAGATTCAAGCATTCAATGGTAAGATGAACTTCTTGCGCAGATTTATACCCAATTTGGCTGAACATCTAAGAGAAATGACTAACATGTTGAAGAAATATAACACTGCCAAATGGAGTGAGGAGGCTATCAAGTCATTTAATTTGGTAAAGTTTTCTCTGTCCAATGCCCCAGTCTTGATTAGTCATGATTACACCCAAGATTTTATTATATTTTCATTTGCATCGGAGCATACCATGGCTGTGGTTTTGATGTAGAAAAGAGATCAGATTGAAAAGCCAATTTCCCTTTTCAGTAGGACCATTAGAAATGCTGATTTGCGGTATAATATTATTGAGAAACAAGAATTGGCTCTTATAAAGGCATTGAAGGATTTTAGGGTCTATATTCTGCATTCACATACTATAGCATATGTTCCTAATGCAGCTGTAAAGGATGTCCTGATGAAAACTAATCCAGAAGGTCGAAGAGGTAAGTGGATAGCAGCTATGTTGGAGTATGATTTGGAGATCAAGCCCACAAAATTAATCAAAGGACAAGGCTTGGCAAAGTTAATGGCCCAATCAAATCTGTGTGCCTTGGATATAAACCTCATAATAGCAATGTCAGAAGATGAAGATGAAGGTTTTCTTGTTCCAATTTCAGATATTTTTCTACAATCCCCATGGTATTCAGATATTGTTTATGTCCTTCAACATCTTTCACCACCTCCAGGGATGCCTAAAAGTAAAGGTAGATCACTGAAAATTAAGTCTGCTAAATACTGTATTTTAAACAGTGCTCTTTATTGGAAATATCCAGGAGGTATTCTCCTCAATTTTTTGGTTGAAGAGGAGGCTCAGAAGGTAATGCTGAATTTCACAAAGGTGATTGTGGGGGTCATTTGTTTTGGAAAAATACAGCTAATAAAGTGTTGAGAGCAGGATATTATTGGCCCACTTTATTTTCAGATTTGTATAAAACAGTGATGAGCTGCCATGAGTGTCAAATTTTTCAAGGAAAAAGGAAACTGCTTCCTCTTCCTTTGAAACCAGTTTCAGTAAACGCTCCCTTTCAGCAATGGGGACTCGTTTTCATAGGAGAAATCCATCCCGCATCATCAGCATAGCATCGATGTATCTTGACAGGTACAGATTAATTCACCAAATGGATCGAGGCCGTTCTAGCAAGGCAGGTTACAGATACAGTAATTATTCAATTCTTAGAATCAAATATTTTATCTCGTTTTGGCTGCCCTCACAAAATTATAACAGATAAGGCAACAATGTTCAAATCTAAGAAGATGGTGGATTTCTGCGACAAATACAATATTGTGCTGGGTCATTCAACATCGTACTACCCACAAGGCAACGACCTAGCAGAATCATCGAATAAATCTTTGATAAATATAATCAAGAAAATGCTGGAGGCAAACAAAAGAAACTGGCATCGAAAGCTCATCAACGCATTGTGGGTAGACAGATTTAGCAGCAAGAAATCCATAGGTATGTCACCTTTTGAATTGGTTTATGGTACTGATGCTGTCTTTCCTACATCACTTACAGTTCCAGTCATGCAATTATTGCAAGAAGTTGGTAGTGAAGACGATGACAATTAGCAAAGAATCAATTAGACGATCCACCTTCAGAAAACAATAGAGGAAGTGTCACAGAACGCTATTGAGTTGCAGGAGAAGATAAAGAAGATCTATGACCGAAATACCAAAGCAGAAAAGTTTCAGTTGGATGATGTGGTGTTGAGATGGGATGCAAGAAATGAGGACAAAGGGAAGCATGGTAAGTTCGACAACCTGTGGAAAGGACCATACAGGATTTTAGCATACAGGGGACAGAATGCCTTCTTGCTTTCAGAGATGGATGGCCAAGATTGCCCTAGAGGAGTAGTGAATGGTAAGCTTTTGAAGCACTACCATTGTTGAAGATAATGGATCAGAAACTATGTCACCATCATTGTATATACCATGTTATTGTTGGTCAGATTTCAAGTACACAGTCATTGAATTTTGGGGCCCGAGGTGAAGGCTATAAAACTTGAATGATATGTGTATGGTTTGGTTTTATTTCAGTTTTTAGTCTTAGTCTTGAGTCAGAGTTAGTCTGCATAGTGTCAGTTTTCAGTATTTTTTGACTCCATGCCCAATGGATAAGGCTACTTGGTCTACGGTGTTCTTGGCACCTCCAAGGAGCTACCATCCCCATTGGAGCCAATGTTAGTGTTAGTCTAGTCATACTGCCATCAGTGATCAAAATTACTCTTTTTCATTTTCATATTAGGCATCTCATACCATAAATTTTCATCATTCTGCTAGGTCATGGATTCATTGATGGCAGTGGTCTGTCATCATTTTTCCCTCATGTGAAACTTCTTGATTCTCCTCTCTATGGTCTTTATTCATGAGTCACTTTCACTCTGTAAGTCATGTTAGTAGGTCATAGGGTGGGTCTCATTAGGTTCTAGGGTCTCATCATGGTCAAATTTAATGATTCAAGTGTCAAATAAATATCAGCAAGGTCATGAGGAGGTCAAATAAACTCAAAGTCACAGCATCTGGGAAATCAAAGAAGTGCTCTATTGAGCTTGATGTAATTTTCACCTCAAAACCATATTTTGAGGTGAAAACATGGTACATTGCTTTTATTATCATCTTTTATGTAATTTTATGTCTTCATATGTAATAAGCTGCACTTCAGAAGCTGTTATCTCCACAAAGTCACCACCCTGCCTTTCAGAAGTGTTTTCCACCACATTTTCAGTATAAAATCATGTTCTAAGTATGTCCATCAGAAAGAGCCAACGATATATTATACTCTCAAAACTGACTCCTAGATCGAAAATTATGCCTAAGTGAAAGAAGGTCCCCTATAGCCTAATCTTTCCCCTTTTCCATTTGTCCCTTATACTTCATTTTCATAAAATTTCTAAGTTTTTATATTGTAAAACCCCTTTTTCCCCCTTGATTACATAATATTGTTACAAAGTCTCTATTATAAATCTGCGATGCGATTAAATAAAAACCACTTTCCCCTCCATACCCTTAAACTTTATAATAAAGTTTCAAAAGTTTTTTATTATAAAATCCTCCCCTGCGATCGCAATCCATCCATACTTATGCGCGTTCTAATTAAACCCTTGTGGTAGAGAAAAAACTCCCGATGTGATTCGGTTAAATCACGACCGTTGATTTGATCAATAATGCGACAGCCTACTTCACCGCTCCATCGCAATCGGCGCTTCCGATTGGGTGCTCCCGATTGACCCCACCGCAGGTTACATACGGACCCGTGATCTCCTTAAATGTCCGACGGCCCACGAGACAATCGCATCGCAAGTCCCCCCCCCCCAATCCTCGTGACTTAAGCTATTCTCCACCGTCGATCACCCCTCCAGTGGACGGCTCATACACCATCGCTCCATTGCAATCGGCGTTTTCAAATTATGCTTTGCCTCCGCTCTCCTCCGATCTCTCGATTCCGATTAACCTTCGGGTCCCACCATATAATCTTCCGCCCATTCGCAATAAAAGGGACTTTTCCCTTTACTCGTCTAAATTTCATTTATCATTTCATTTTATAAAGGATTTTTCCAATCGCACTTCGAGTTTTCATACCTTGTTCCAATAATATCCACCTCTCTTTGTCCAATCCTCGGTGCCGGTGCACCATTGCATATCATATTTCAATACGCCACATTATTAATTCCCCTTCCTCCCCTCTGATTCCGATTGCGATTGCGATTTGGACCCCACCTCCTTTCCCTTCACTCCTTCCACTCAAAATGGGTTTTTCCCTTCACTAAAGGGCATAATCTCATTTTAATTTATTTCAAAGGAATTTTTTTCAAAAATGGATTTTTCTTCAAGAGAGTAATAATAGAAAGAAACAGTCAAAGGGCCGAGAGCTAATATGAGACAGAGACTTCTACAGCAGCAGTAAAATAGGGATCTGTTTTTTAGATTGCCTATTTTTCTTTCATGCAGTATAACAGCGAAATCTTCAGATGGCCCGAAATGTATTGTTGTTCCTTATTTTTAGGGGCAGATTGTTGGTTCTCTTTTCTATGATCGGACTTCAGTTCTTGAGCTGGCAAACAACTCCTCTTTTTATGGATCTACTTCCCTCACATTTTGGTCTATTTAATGTAAAATTGAATCATTTGTAAAGCAGTCTGTAAGTCAGCAAATAAGGGAATAGTGTGGAAATCAAGGAGGACACTCTGCGCTCCATTGTAACAGTTTGACAGAGAATTAATAAGATATGCAGCTTTGATTTGTGGGATCCATATGGTATGAATTTTAGCATTCGTTCTTTCCTTTGTGTTCATATGTAAATTTTTATGTGTACCATTCATTCATAAACATTTCTGGTTGAATGCTTTCAATATAGATAGGTAGAATCCATTTTTATGCTCTGCATTGAGAAATCATTCAATATTCTGTGTTTTCATCTATTTGAAAAGGATCCATCTCTTATGCCCTTTTCAGCTCTTCACCAGTCTTACCATCCCATCATTATTTAAACTTAATTGCTAAAATTTCCTGCCTACCTTGCCCCATGAAATAACCTGTATCACGATTTAATTCCCCCATTTCAATACATTTCTATTTACGATAAAACCCATCACAAAAAATTAATTCGTTTAAAAAATTTCCCATTATTATACCTAGCCTAATATCGGTTCATAATTATACTTTATTGAATATCTTTCATGAAAGATCTCTCTCGACCTTGTAGGGCTAGCTACAAGGCAGCGCGGTTTAAATGTTACCCGATTTGCCTTTCTTCGGCTGAGGTTTTAGATCAGGCGATAACACTATCTAATGAACCGGCATCGACGATGGCAAGCACGACCGGGTATGCCACAAGACACCTTTCAGTTCTTTTCTTCTCCACAATTTAATCAACAGAACCCTGCAACAACATGGTAGAACCAATCACCTTTTTCTACCTGGTCATCCCAATAATTTTCTATGCCTCCTTGGCCAACACAACCCTCTCCAGGTAATAATTGGCCAATTTTTCCTTGTTCTCCCCCTTACTGGCAAAACAATCCCTATCGAGTCCAGGTGGCTTTTGCCTCCACTTCCACGAACAAAAATTGGTCTCAAAACTAGAAATGACCTCTTCAAATAACCAATCTCTTGATGGGGACGAGCTCCAGAATCAACCTACATTACTAGCTCCATACCAGGTCCAACACAATCCTCGGCTTATCATCGTCCTCAAGCGCGACTCAACTTAATCTTAATCCCAATAAAAGTCGGTTCGACTAATTTGGATTGTCGAAAACCCAAGAGCAAGACTAAGCAGAAGCAATGCAATGAACTTAGGCTAAGATCAGGATGTGTGATTTCACCTAAAGAAGATATGACCCTACCACAACTTGAGTCTGAAATTATAACATCACCTAAACAATCAACTATAATAGAAATAGAGGTAAAGTAGGGGAGGGACACAATTGACCAAAATTACACTGAAAACCTTATTATTTCCTCTCCTCCATTCCCTAAGAGATTAACATTGCCTAAACCAATTGTCTCTTAAGATTTTGATCTCCTAGGGGAATTAAAAAACCTTTGTATTAAAATTCCTCTTCTGCAGGCTATCCAAGACATTCCTATCTATGCCAAGATAGTTAAAGAGCTGTGCGGAAAGAAACAGGTGAGGAAAGAAAAAAAATTTACCAACTGTTCATGTAGTGGGAGCATTGTCAGACTTACTCTTGCGTAAAAAAACACCAGTAAAAATTGAGGATGCAGGGGACCCCATAGTTACTGTAAAAATATCTGGCCATTCCTTTTCGAATACATTGGTTGACTTAGGGGCGGCCATCAACATCTTAACCATAGAAACTTGTGAGAAGTTAGGAATAAAAACATTAGAACCCACATCTACCTTGCTGGAACTTGCTAACAGATCTGTTATCAAACTAGAAATAACATTACAGGACATCCTTGTTTCTGTGGACTCATGGGAATATCCGGCATAATTTTTAGTTACTAACCCAAAAAGTAGGTTAGATGGATACCCTCTGATATTGGGAAGACCTTGGTTAGCAATAGCCGACGCTTACACAGGTTGTTGGGAAGGCAGCATGACCATCGCTAGAGGTGATGCCATAAAAAATATTGTCATATGCCCACCTACAAAACCAAGTCTTCCCATTGTAAATATTCACAAACAACCACATACATACTGGGAACAAAACATCCATTCAGCACTAACAATAGTTGAAGCACTTGAATTCAAAGATCAAACTAAAGACGATGTAATCAATAACTTCATGAATCAGCCATTTGCTTCTGAAAACTTAAAATTCCAAATGTTAAAGGCAATTCTTGATGATGAAGCACAGGAAGATCCCTTGGCAGACATTGATAATCAAGACATACCCATGACTGATGTTCACAACAACATACCAAGTCAAATTGAGCTAGGAAAAGTTTTAAATATCAATGGTAGTCTGGATAGTAACCAACAGAAAAATCTCATTAAGTTTTTACATAAATATAAGGGATAATATTCTTGGGAATACCTAGACATGAAGGGTATGGATCCTCAGTTATGCACACATCATATTTATACTGACAAGGATGCTCAGCCTATTCGACAGCCTCAACGGAGGTTAAACCCACATCTGAAAGACATTGTAAAGGATGAGTTGCAAAAGCTGCTAGATGTAAACTTCGTTTATCTGATTACAGACATCAAATGGGTCTCTCCTTTAGTAGTCATTCCTAAAAAGAATGGGAAATGGCGAATATATGTGGATTATTGAGAACTAAATAAAGAAACACAGAAAGACCACTTTCCCCTCCCTTTCATTGATCAGTTCCTTGATACATTAGCAGGAAAGTGGTTCTTCTCTTTCCTTGACGGTTTTAGTGGTTATAATCAAATCTAGATAACCCTTGAGGACCAGGATAAAACAACCTTTACGTGCCCATGGGGTACATTTTCTTACAGGGTATTACCATTCGGGTTATGCAATGCCCCTACAACATTTCAAAAAGCCATACTCAGCATTTTTTCTGATTTAATAAATGATGGACTCGAAATTTACATGGATGACTTTACCCCATATGGAGATGATTTTGATCAAGCATTGGAAACACTAGAAAAAGTATTGGAACGATGTATTACTACCAGATTGTGTTTGAGCAATGAGAAATGTCACATGATGATGACCGAAGGAGTAATCCTGGGGCACTGCATTTCTGCACCTAGAATACAGGTAGATCCGGAAAAGATAAAGGTAATCCTTTTATTAGCCACATCTTGTACTCAGACAGAGGTATGTAGTTTCCTTAGGTATGCAGGGTACTACTGTAGGTTTATAAAGAATTTCTCACAAATTTTTGTGCCCTTGTATGCATTAACTGGAAATGTTGAATTCCATTGGTCTGATAAATGTGACACTGCTTTTTCAGATTTAAAGAAACTGGTCTCGAATGCACCAATATTACGTGGCCCCAATTGGGAGTTGCCCTTTCACATTTCCTCAAATGCATCTGACACAACGATAGGGGAAGTTCTCAATCAAGAAGAAGATATAAATCCCTATGCTATTTATTATATCAGCAAGAATCACACTCCTACTAAATCAAACTATACAGTGACCAAAAAGGAGTTCTTGGCTATCATTTATGCTATTAATAAATTTAGACATTATATAATTGGCTATCAAGTATTCCTGTATACTGATCACTCCGCCATTAGATATTTTGTCAATAAATATATTACAAATGGAAGAGTGACTCATTGGTTGTTGCTTTTACAGGAGTTTGACATCACTATCAAAGACCACCCAGGGAAGGAGAAAGTAGTTGTAGATTTCCTGTTGAGGGTTCCAAAGTCTGATGACATGCTAGCGGTGGACGATCATTTCCCAGATGAGCATTTGTTCGCTGTAGCAGTAAAATCGCCATGGTACGCAGATGTAGTGAATTATCTGGAAGTAGGAAAGCTACCAAGACATTTGACATCAAAGGAAAAATAGCTGATTGTCTAGCGCAGTGCTAGATACTCCTAGATTAGCAGATACATATTTCATATAGGAGTTGATATGCATATACGCAGATGCATCTGAGAAGAGGAGATTTATGACATCGTATAGGCCTGTCATGATGAACCATGTGGTGGCCATTTTCCAGATCGTAGGATGGGGCACAAAGTATTGCAAATGGCTTATTATTAGCCTAGAATTTTTAAAGATGCCAAGAAATATGTCTAGGCCTGCAATAGTCACCAAAGAATGGGCCACCCAGGCCAAGCTGACGAAATTCCATTACAACCACAACTATTAGTGGAACCTTTCGAATGGTGGGCACTGGACTTCATTGGACCATTCAACCCGCCATCAAATCAGAGTACCTACATATTGGTTGCCATAGATTATGTGACGAAGTGGGTAGAAACAATGGCTTTATCAAGGGCTACAGAAGAATCAGTGATCAATTTTCTTTTTGAGCTATTTGTGTGATATGGCTTACCTCAGGAAGTGATAACTGATGGAGGGGCATAGTTTGTGGGAAATAAAATTACAGCCACTCTAAAGAACCACCACGTCATCCATAGAGTCACCTCCCCCTACCTCCTTTAGGAAAACGGGCAGGTTGTGTTAGCTCCTCGTAATTTGCTAGATTGATTGAGATAGAAATGGACAGGGGTAAGATCAAACCAAGCTTTGGAATCCAAGGACCTAGCCTTCCTGGATTCAAAGAGGGATCTCTCTAGTAGGTGCAAAGACGTGAACTTGTTTTCTAATTTGGGTTGATTTTAGGCTAGATGTTAAGTGCAGGGTATTTTTATTGTTTTTGGTTGGGTATGATGCTTAGATAGATTTAGATAGAAAACAAGGAAGATTGTTAATTCATTGGGCAATGGAATCTAACAAGGTCATGATAAGTTCATCGATGGTTTCAAGAGCATTTGCAGGGAAATTTTAACTTGGTTGGTGGATCTTTTAAGGTTGTGAAGGACCATGATGTGAACATTAAGCTTGAGAACAATAAGCTAATAAAGGGAAAAAACTGAATCCTTTATGTACTCGTAAACTAAGAGAGTTAGAAGATTTATGAGCATAGCAAGAGAATCAATGTTATAAGAAAAACCTAAACCATTTGATTTCAGACTAAAAGCATATAATCAACCAAGACAGACATTTAGATGAAACATAGAAAGGCAAGAAACTTATTTAACCTTCATAGATTTCATCATTAAGAGAAGAAAAAAATTTAAGATGCAGAAGTAGCTATAACCATAGAAGGAGAGAAAATCCTAACATATAAATTTACATCTATGAAGTTTCCTTGAAACAATTTCAGCTAAGTAAAGGCAAAGAGCATGATTCAAAAATACTTCTTTGACAAACCTAGGCAAAGTTGCTTTAAAGAGGTGATTCCAAGGATAGAGTATTTCAGTGGCAACAATATGCAGGGCTAGCCATAAATCATACTTGACACTAAATGATCTAAACAATTCAAGAAATGAACAAGATAAGAACTTCTTAGAGAGCAAGAAATGGATTCCCTAACATATCTCAGTAGAAGAAAACATTGAGGCAGTGAAGGAAAAACAGACTTAAGGTGCCATTAGAAAACATTTCTTAATCTAAATTTTTTTGTCCTACCGAAACAGAGCAAGATGGAAAACATAATGGAAAACTAGAAAACATAAACAAGAGAAAACTTCACCATCAACTAGGCCTATGGATCTTGCAAACAATCCTCCACCATCAATAAACAAATCAAGGCATGCATGAGCTCAAAGACATCAAATTCTCATCAAAGGCTCTAAGAGACTATGTATTGCTTCAACATAAGTCATCAAAATACAACCAATACATGAGAGCCTTAGGCTCTATTTTTGGAGTAGCTGAAGAGGTGGGAAGCCTTAAGAGGCTTCCAGAAACCCTAATCTAATCATAAATGCCATAAATGTGCTTAATGACCATGCAAGGCCCAAGACACATAGTTGATAAGAAAATAAATGAAAAACACCAAAACATAACTCCCCAATCAAATTAGGAGTGATTTGTCCAAGAAAATATAAAAAAACTCCTTTTCCATCAATCCGTGTGTTTTGTTGACTTTTTTGGCAAAAGGCTAGTCCTGTGCATAACACCTTTTCAACGGAAAATAGGGTCTGTTGTAGCCGAGTTTTGGACCCCTTCTTGGCATCGGATTTGGCCCCGTGACGGCTCGTTGGAAATCTTGGTGAGTATACTTTCCAATAATACTTGATTTGTGCTGAATGGATGCAATTTAGCTACTCAAAAATCAAATCTCCCAACACTGCTCTGTGTGTAACACCTGCTTTGAAAAAGAGGCAGAAAGGTCAAATTTGAGGTGTTTTTTGACCTTTTAAGGGGGAAAAAATGCTCCAATTGACCTGGAATTTTGTGCGTAGAATATTGGTGATGTGAAAAATCCAAAAATGTAAACTTCAGCAGCTGAAGATGCCCCAATTTTGTGCGTAACACCTAGGGTGCTACGCTCCTAGGGGTCAAAATTTGGAAAAAACAAAAAGTTTCCAGATTTGCCTCAAAATTGGTGTGTAGACCCCTCAAGGGGTTTCAGATACCTGCTGAGAAGAATCAACCAAGATCCCAAGGATGTCATGCAATTTGGTCCTTTTTATCTCTTCTAGCTCCATGAGGGCTTGCTTTAGTTTTTCATTAGCAAGAATGCTTTTCCTTGCATAGTGTTTGACCATTTTCTTCTGTAAGGCAAGGCCCTTCTTCACCTCTTTGAAATGTTTATGCTTGTGCTTATAATAGTGTATGACTCTTTGTGCCCTCTTAAATTCCTTTTCCCATTCTTGAAGCTAGTCATCCTTTTCTAAGAGGAGCAACTTAGTACTCATCCCTTGGTCCTCATTATCACTATCTAGATCAACAAAAAGAGGCCCTTGAGAAGTTTTTTTGATCCTTTTGCTCCTTCTTACTAGTACCTTATGCTCAACATTTTCCATTTTTTCTTTTCCTTTGTCCAATGTTTTGGCTGTTTGAGAAGAGATGGCCCTTTTCATATTAGAGGTAGCAAACACATTTCTTCTCCCTCTGTGATATGTGTATGTGAGAGGGGTAACAATGGAAGTTTCAAAGGAAGTGCTATCATCACTTTGACTTTTAGTTTGCTTGATATCTTCTGCACTTGCCTCACTTTTATTTTCTTTGTCATCCATGAATTGATTTTTTCAAGACATTCATGACTGCTGTCATGAATGTCATGACTCTTTCCTTGACTATATGGTGTACTTTGATGGCTATCCTATTCATCATGCTTCTCTTCCTCATCATCTGGCTGCTCTGTCTCATCATTTTGCTGCTCTTCTTCATCATTTTTCCCACTACTTTTATCTCTATTTTCCTCTTCATCAAGCTCACTAATCTCATCTTTGTGGCTACCTTCACTAATTTCATCATTGCCATCACTGCTTTCTTCATGGATATCTCCCTCTTCTTCATTTTCTTCTTCATCATGTTCACTGCTTTCTCTGTGTTGCTCTTGGCCATTGCTTCTTTCTTCTTGGCCATCATTATCTCTCATTTTCCTCCTGACTTCTACCATCTATTTTTTCTTCACTAGGGCTACTGTCAGCCTCTTCACTTGGTAAATTAGGGGAAGAAAGAAGAGGTTAAATTCTTTGTGGAGAAGGAACATGGGGAGATGATGGATGAGTGGAGGTAGATGGTTGTGAAGTGGAAGGAAAGTTTTGTTGGATGAATGCCCGGGGGTTTGTAAACACATCATGTGAGATGAAGGTTCCCCAAGGTATTCTTTGCTTCTCTAGCTGATATAGGACAATCATTTTTATTAGGGAGTGGTGAAAAAGGCTCAGCATTTGGTGGTCATAGCTTTTCTTTTTGACAAGTGAGGCCATTTTGTCAATGCTCCAGAAAAGGTAGTATGGTAGATTCATCATCTTGACTTTAGTGAGGTGCATTAGCAACCTTATATGATATGAGTAGATCCTGGAATATCTCCCCTCACAGGTGAAATAACTGATAATTTTCTTCATTAATGAAACATACCGTTCTAACAAGTGGAAGAAAGGGAAAACAACCTTGCAATTTTGTTGATAGTTGGGTTTCAGGTTGGGCTCATAATAACTCAACTGCAACTTTTTTTTTTTGAACCATATTTCACCAATGTATGGTATACTAGTTGCTTTTGAAATAATCTAAGCTGAGAGCTCAAATTGCACCCTTGCTAGGTTAATTTGATTATTTTGTAAGTTAAAGGCAAACAACCTAGTCAAGTTTGGATGACTGCCAACTTGTTTGATCTTTTCACAAAATTGATAACACCCTACATCTTGAAAGCATGAAAGGATCATAGGGGAGGAGGTAATCTGGACTATGTCTAAGGGTTAAAATCTATTTTCCATCCCTCCTTTATACTGAGGCTTGGTAGGTGTTTGAATCTCATCACTGCTGGTGTGGCTCTCTGCTTCAGACATAGTGGCTAATTCTCTTAGCATAGAAAAAGGGCTCCTTTAAAACTGTTTGAGGGATTTTTGGGTTAAAATATTGTAATGAGTTAAGTGAGGGAAAAGCTGAGCAAATGAAGGCAATATGGAAGTCTCTAAGGGTGTATTTAGTGTTTTCAGAGGCTTGATTGATGCCACTCACCCTCCTCTGGTATATATAAAAATTTCCTCTTTCCAACCCTAAACAAAGGTATTTTTAGGAATTGATTGTAATGCAGCTTAGGATTTGGTTCATTTGAGACCTTAAATATGATTTTTCTTAGAAAAATGGAGTTTTTAGGAGGTAAACAAATCACCAACCTTGCTCTTGTCCTTTTTTGATGCCTTGAGGGTGAAGAAAAATTGAAATTTGACTCCCTTTAGTAATTTTAGAGGCAATCTGTTTGTGCGTAACAGGCAGGAGCGTAACACTGGGGCATAACAGGCAGAAGTGTAACACCTGGGCATAACAGGAAGGAGCGTAACACTTGGGCATAACAGGCAAGAGTGTAACACCTAGGCGTAACAGGTAGGAGCGTAACACCTAGGCGTAACAGGCAGGAGCATAACACCTGGGCATAACATGCAGGCGCAGGCTCCCAGGATCGTAACATGCATGCACGTAGCAGTTGAGTCTGGCCTGTTGTCTCCGTGCATAACAAGGGGCCAGGCGCATAACACTAGGTGCTGGGTGCGTAACATAGTGTAAAATAACACTGCGACCACCCCTCCTTTCCGTAACACTCGGAGCCAAGTGCGTAACAGTGACCCAGGAGCATAACACTTGCAGACTTCCCCGATTTTCTCAGAAAATGACAAAATCTTCTCTCAATAGCTCTCTTTGGTTTGGAGATGATAAATGGTGTGAGGCAAGTATGCTCAAGGCCTTTATAACCCTTTTGAAAATTAATTTAGAAGTCGAAACCAATTTTGATAATGTTTTTGTTTTTTTTCCTTTTCTCACTATTCTCTTTGACTGTTTGGTGTTGCAAGTGGCGTGTCTGATTGAAAAAGTTGCTTTTCTCTGTTGCAAGGGGCCTCCCAAGGTTCTCTTTAATCTTTCCAATCTTCTTGAAGACTACTCCTATCCACCTTTTTTGAAAAAAGAACTTGTATTTTGATTTTTATCATTTTAAAAAACAGCAAATTTATCCCTTTTTTTCCATTTATCCCTTTTAAACTGATATCCTTTGTATGCCCTCTAATATTAAAAAGGAGGCCTTGTCATATTTAATTGACCTGTCTTGCCAATCTGTGCAAACTCTTAGGTTTTTAGGGCTTTTCAAAAAAAACAAGGAGTGTTGCTTTCTAAGTTTCTCTATAGCCTCTTAGGACTTATTTATTATTTTGCAACAATCTTCAATGTGTACTTGATGGAGTTGAGGTGGCTTTTTCCCTTGTGGCCTTTGAGATGGTTTCTTGCCTATCACCACTTTTTTGTTCAACAACCCTAAAAAAACTCTGTTTCTCTTTTAAACATAGGCCCACTTCCTTTTTCTTGCTTGTGGATGTCTCCTAGGGAGGATTGCATCCTATTACTTTACCTCTTCTTTTCTTAATGGCAACCTTGATCATTTGTTTGCAAAAATATGAACAAGGGAAATTGTCCCTTGTAGTATTTGTGCTCTAAGCCAGGGAGGCTTTTCTTGAATGACTGTTTTAACCAGTTCTGGACCAAAATTTCTTGATTTTATCCCTCTTTGAATACAATTTCCTTGTGCAAGGAGGCATAGTTTGCAGGGCACCAAATCCATCCTATGACTAAGTGAGACCTTAGGTGACCTAATGGGGCTTTCCTGGATTTGGAATTTGGACTGAGATCTAGATTTAGGTTTTACAAGTGTAAGATAGGATCCATGCTCAACTTTAGCGTATTGAAGACCTAAGATCCAACATACTTGACTATCCAAAGGGTCTACAGAGACAATTAGTGTTTAAGAGTATTATGGAAGAGACAAAAAATTTATTTGATTGGTAGGTTTAGGTGGTAGTGGGGAATTTTGTAGGTGGAAAAAATAGAGGATTTGGGAAAAAGGGCAAGACATGGTGAAAATGGGTGACAAGTTAGGGTTAAAATAAATGGCTTGAGCCCATGATGGGTCTTCCGAGAGTAGTGGGCCTGTCATGACTAGATAGGATGATAAAATAGTGAAAATTTTATCTTATGATAATGAAGGCAGTGATATTTCTATAACTCACTGTAATGTTCCAAAATTTTAGCCTTAAATCTAAATGGAACCTTAGAGTTAGTAGTAGCTCTAGCCGGTGAATAAATGAGTAGAAAATCCCGTAAGTCTCCTAAGGAGGGATAAAAACACTCCTAGTGTGAAAAGGGACACTCTTTCTAGCTTAATAAAACACCTCCATGTCTGAGCAAGGATAATATCAAGTTGATTCAGTCCACTTTGTCTAAGTCAACAACGCAGTTGTGGAGGAGGAGGACTCCAAGAAGGAATAATGCAGTTTTGGACAGAGATGAATTTTTGGATAGAGATGACCTAATTGAGTGGGGCCAAGGGCAATAAAACTCATGTTTTATTTAAGGAAGAGGATGGCAGCATTATTATTCATGTTTTCTTAGACTTTTGCTTCATCTTGCTGTTTAGCAGGGTAGCAGTGTTGTTTAGCACCGGGTGTTCCCGAGTGGGAATCCCACCTCTTTCCTTGAGGAGCCCCTTGGAAGAGTTTGTATTCATCATTCCACATCAGGTTTTTTAGGCCAAGATTCAATCTACTTCATTAGTGTAGTTTTGCTGGAGATTGTGCAGTGTTGCAGGGTGTAGTAGTGGAAGGGATTGGAATCCCGATCTCTGAGCTAGTTTCTCATTGGAAGATGATTTCCTTCACTTGAGGGACCTATTTGGAAATCTATAGAGCTTATTTCAGATCTATGGTATCAGACCACACATTTCCCATACATTCCCAGCATTGTTCCAGCTAGGGAATGCGTTATTTTGGAGGTAGTATTTAGTGCATGGTTTGGTGGCTCAGTTGCAGTGTTTCCTTGTCAGTGAGAGGTTCAACATTTCATGGGAGGAGGCCCTTGAGGGATCTAAATATGATCATACATCCTTTAAGCCTTCTACACTCATGTGCTTCAGTGTTGCAGTGGTGATTCAGTAAATTACTGAATGTCACATTTTGTATGCAGAGTGTTTGACAAGAAACCCTTGCCGGGTTATCTTGTATTTTGTATGAAGGAGACTAGATCTAATTTTTTGAGCCTATTGTCTAATATAATTGTAGATATATTTTTCTTTGTAATTTTTATGTGTAAACCCTCTCTTATACTATGCACTCCCTTTTATGCAGTATTTCTTGTGTTGTAGTGTTTGGGGTTTTAGCACATTTTGGCAATCCTAGGTGTGGGAGATCTGTTTAACCCACCTATTTTGATTTTTTTCCGCTCTATTATTGGATTTAAGTTTTATATTGACTAAAATATAGGATCCAAGAGTTAATTTCACTATTTTATTGCATATGTGGCTGGAAATGTGTTTTTAATGAAAGCTTGATGAGCTATCCCGATTTTGGGATATTACAGTGGTATCGGAGCTGTAATATTGGCTTAGCCTGTGGATCTCAGGCCATTATATTTTAGGTGAAGGAGAGATGGATAGAAATTAGAAGGCTTCAGTATGTGAAGGGAGAAAGGAAGACAATATTACAAAGCTTCTTCCAAAATCTATGCAAAGCTTTCAAGGAGAGCTGGAGAGGATGAGAATGGAGATGGGATCTCCAAAGGAAGTTGGATCTAGAGAAAAATATAGATTTTCACATGATGAGTGTGAGCATGCAGCTACACACCATGATGCAAAATGCAGTCAAGTGCCCAGATCTGTCTTGAGATGGATGAGAGGAGGAAGAATTCCTAAGAGGAGAACTCTTAGTGATTTGTTGCAGAAGTATGAATCTCAAACTGAGAGGCTTAGAGATAATACCGATTTCCAAAAGTTTTTCAAGATCTAGGTGGAGGAGAGCAAGCAGTAGGATACAGATAGATTTCTTCTATCTACTTTTGGAGGCTCACCCACATGTTTAGCTAGAGATTGGGTGAAGGAGCTAGACTCCTATTTTCAGCAGCACCATATTTCTGAAGATGAGGCCATCAGAGTTGCAGCGCTGCATTTTAGAGGTTAGGCCCATGCATGCTGGATTTTTGAATCTTGTTCTTTAAAAAATGCAAACACTTCCTCTTATGCAAGATTCATTGAAACATTGGTGGGAAGGTTTGGTGAGAAACTTCCTGAGACACATGAGCAAGGGAAACTTGAGAGAAAAAAACCCTTGCATGTGATGGAGAAAAATCCACTTCAAAAAACCATGGGAGGAGCTGACATCTTGCATTACACATTGCTAGAGACAATACCTCTAGTTCATTTTCCTAAACAAAAGGGCATGGGGATCTCCTTTTCACAAGAGGATCCGATTGTGGAGATGTTTCCCACACACATTGATGGGGTTAAGGGCAACAACGCTGTCACATCTAGAGCACATTCAGTGCCTCATGCAAAGGGAGGAGGAGAACATGCTCCAATAGGAGGGATTCTTGTATCCTTGCAAGAAGTTCCCTAGGGTCTCATCCATGGAGGTCCAAGCACAATCAATGAGCAGCATGATTGTGCAGCATTGCAGCTGGAAGGAGGAGTTAAGGAGGAAGAGCAACATCCCTTGATGAAAGGCACACACCCTTCTCTATTTCAGAAATATAATGGAAGGAAGAGGCTAACTGATTTGCATTGTAAGGGCAGGGGCAAGGTTTCCCAATCATATGTGTAGTCTACTCTTGACATTGATGTCTCACTACATGGAGGCATTCCACCTGAGAGGCCACCTGATCTAGAGATGATGAAAGACATCTTGTCATTGGATTCACCACTCTTGGACTTTGGAGAGGTGAAGAGTTTGGAGGAGAAATTTGGCATGGGGGATGTCAAAGTAGCAGGAAAAAGCATGAGGAGAGCTTCACTTGCCAGATCACCAGCGTTGTCTCTTAGGAGGATTGATCCTTATTCGAGATCTCAACTCTTAGTAGAGTACTCCAAGGATCTTGGTGCATGCAAGATTCTCAATGACCTAGATAGAGATGATGTGTATATGGTGGAGGATGTGGTCATCTATTCACATGGTAGAGTCTTCTTGACTAGAGCTTCTAGTCTCAAGGAGAAGTTGCTACTTGCAGCACATGAGGACTTCCTTTCCATGCATTATGATACATACCTTTCTTTAGCAGAGGAGTTCACTTGGGAGGGCATCCAACATGACTTATTTCAGCATATGGAGATATGCATAGCCCATATGATGATATATAGGAGGTCACAGCCACTTCCATACTCATTGGAGGTGAGGGAAAGATTCTAGTTGAGCCATTTTAGCTCAAGATCTCAGGTACATGATGGAGAAGGTATAATGTCACATTTTGTATTGTACTTCTTTTCCTTGTTTGAGAAGATCAATGTATCAAGAAGAATTATCTCTTATTGCATATTGTATGATGATGTACTTGCAGTTACTTGTAGCATTGATTTTGGCTATCTTTTTTACGGTTTGTAGGGGAAGCCACATGATTCTTGGTGTATACCATTGACACCATATTGTAACTTCATGTTTCCATCTTATGAGATGACTGTGGTAGAAAAAAAGTGGCTGGTAAAGCACTTTTTATTTCTTATTTTGATGCAGGCAAAGGATGCATTGTGCCGGTTCCATGAATGGAACTATGATTCACTCTCTGGTTGTCATTTGGCAACTTGTTTTCATTATACATTGCTTCCATGTATTGCTGATATGTTTATGCTCATGGGAATTTTTGTTTGGAGAGTGGGCTTGAGATTGAAGATGCCCATTGGGAGCATGATTCTCCACACTTTATATGTTGTACATTTCAGGAGGAACTATGGGAAAACCATGATTGCCACATCATACTTTTTCTTTTCTTGTGGGAGGAACCATTTGGAGAACTTGAGGAGGCACTTCATGGCTGAATTGTTTGATGGGGGAACTTGGGCCATTCTTGGAGGCCACGTCATTTCAGCCCAAGGACAAAATCAGCCCCATGTTTACCATAAATGGAGAGAGAAACCATTCAGATTGCAAGATCCAATCTCTCCATGTAGCCCCAACACATTGTATAAAACCGGGGTTGGTGATTATTTTGATGAGCTACCTAGGATGGCTCATTTCATTTGGATGATAGCATGGGTGAGGGAGGCACTCATTTACCATGTTGGTCATCACTCCTACTTTTTGGAGGCCATGGCACAGCAAGCAGGTTTCCATTCACACTTTCCACCTTTGATTGATGTAGACCATTTGGTTTTGCACACTTGGGAGGAAACATTGGATGACAGTTTATTTGTAGATTCTCTTGATGCAGTGATAGAGGCTATTGATCGGAGGCCACATGAGAAGGAGGGGAGAAATTTTTCTCTTCCTATACATTTTATTGAGGACAAGCAAAGATTTTGGAGGGGAGGACTGTAATGTTACAAAATTTTAGCCTTAAAGCTAAATGGAACATTAGAGTTAGCAATAGCTCCAGCCGGTGAATAAATGGGTAGAAAAGCCCATAAGTCTCCAAAGGAGGGATAAAAACACTCCTAGTGTGAAATGGGACACTCTTTCTAGCTTAATAAAACACCTCCAAGTGTGAACAGGGATAATATCAAGTTGATTCAGTGCACTTTGACTAAGTCAACATCGCACTTGTGGAGGAGGAGGAATCCAAGAAGGAATAACACAGTTTTGGAGGGAGATGAATCTTTGGATAGAGATGATCTAATTGAGTGGGGCCAAGGGAAAGATAACTCATGTTTTATTAAAGGAAGAGGATGGTAGAATTATTCTTCATGTCTTAGATTATTATTCATGTCTGCTCAGACTTTTTCTTCCTCTTGCTGTTTAGCAAAGTAGCAGTGTTGTTTAGCACCAGGTGTTCCCGAGCAGGAATCCCACCTATTTCCTTGAGGAGCCTCTTGGAAGAGTTTTTATTCATCATTCCACATCAGTTTTTTAGGCCAAGCTTTAGCCTACTTCATCAGTGCATTTTTTCCAAAGATTGTGCAGTATTGCAGGGTGCAACAGTGGAAGGGATTGGAATCTCAGTTTCTGAGCTAGTTTCTCATTTGAGGAAGGTTTCCTTCACTTGAGGGACCTATTTGGAAATCTCTAGAGCTTATTTCATATCTATGGTATTAGATCACACGTTTCCCATACATTCCCAACATTTTTCCAGCTAGGGAATGCGTTATTTTGGAGGCAATATTCAGTGTATGGTTTGGTGGCTCCGTTGTAGTGTTTCCTTGTGATTGAGAGGTTCAACCTTTCATGGGGGGAGGCCCTTGAGGGATATACATATTATCATACATACTTTCAGCCTTCTACACTCATGTGCTTCAGTGCTGCAGTGGTGATTCAGTAAATTACTAAATGTCACATTTTGTATGCAGAGTGTTTGACAAGAAACCCTTGTTGGGTTATCTTGTATTTTGTATAAAGGAGACTAGATCTCATTTTCCGAGCCTATTGTCTAAAATAATTGTAGATCTATTTGTATCTATCATTTTAATGTGTAAACCCTCTCTTAGATTGCACAGTCCCTTTTATGCAGTATTTCTTGTGTTGCAGTGTTTGGGGTTTTAGCACATTTTGGCAATCCTAGGTGTGGGAGATCTATTTAACCTACCTAGTTTGATTTTTTCAGCTCTATTCTTGGATTTAGGTTTTATATTTACTAATATACAGGATAAAAGAGTCCATTTCACTATTTTATTGCATATGTTGCTGGAAATGCATTTTTAATGCAATCTTGCTAAGCTATCCCAATTTTGGGATATTACACTCACAATGTTCATGAACTTTGTTTCTAGAAATATAGGACAAATACTTAGTCATATTCAGATAGTGAAACTTATGGATTAATAACAGTGGCTGCACCCAGAGAGGGCAGCTCCTTCTCAGAAGGTGTCCAGAACTTCAGATTTTCTGGCTTTCTGAGACCAGTGCCTCTTCCATTGGGCAGATGTGCTCTTTCTTCATTTGTTGATGTTTGTTTTGAGTCTGTAATCTTTGAGATCTGAAAAGACATGATTCATATCAGCATCATCTCTACCTACCCAATCTACTTTTCCTAACATTTTTTCTTCCTTGGGTGCACTTGAACTGGAAAACCCTTGACATTTCTTTTTTTGGAAACAAAATTCAAACTATCTAATTGTACCCTGATTTCTTCCAAGAGTTCAGATTAGGCTAATGAAATATTTTTATTTTCTACCTAATCTACTCATTTGTAAAGATTAAGCTATTTGACAAACTTTATTCCCTATCCTACTAACATGAAATTGAAAGCATGGTAAATTAGGATTAGGAAATCTGACTCACCATGAGTTGTGGCATTGAAACAAGCTGCACAAAAGTGTTATTTTTGTACAGACAAAGCTTAGGAAACATGAGGGCAATATATGTCATTTGTTTAACATATTTATTTTCTTCTTTGGTTCAGATTTGACCATGTAGAACCAACAGCTCTCATTCCTAATCTATCTTTTGACAAGTCAAGCTTGAAAATTTTGACCTACTCTTTTTCACTAACTTATCAACCAAAAATTTAAAACATGTTCAGCCATGATTAGGCTGGATGACTGAACAAGGCTTTTTGAAATAAGTAGTGGCATTTAGACTTGCACACTTTGAGCATTATTATTTTTTAGGTATGGGGTTGTACCTCTCTTTCAAACACTACCCTCTTTTTTCTTTTTATATTGTTTTTGTGATTTTTATTTTCATAAAATAGTGGTATGTATAATGAATGAGAAAAAAAAAACTAGGTTTCTTGACAAAAGTAATGTTTAAGCATCCTCCCATTGACCGGACCTCCAAACATTTCAGTTCCATCAAGCTCTTGCAAAAAGAAAGCATTGTTGCCTCTAACTGATTTAATGATGTAAGGGCCTTTCCATAAATTTTCAAACTTGCCATGTTTGCCCTTGTCTTCCCTTCTTGAATCCCATTTCAGAACCATGTCTCCAATCTAGAAATAATTTTCTTTGGTTCTCCTATAAAATATTTTCTTGATATTGTCCTGTATATCTTGTGTCGTTTTGTAAATCTCCTCCCTTGACTGCTGCAAATGAATGGTTTGGTTAAGCCTCCTCTACATATAATTTTCTTTTGATTTTACTTCTTGAAGTAGCTTCATGACTGGAACTCCCAAAGAGGTGGGGAAAACTGCATCCATGCCATACACTAGTTGATAAGGAGACATACCAATTGATTTCTTGGTGGTTAGTCTATCAGCCCATAGTGCATGCACTAGTTTTCCATGCCATGCTTTTTATTTTTTTCTAGGAGATTCTTAATGATGTTTACCAAGCTCTTGTTAGAGGACTCAGCTAGTCCATTACCTTGTGGGTAATAAGCAGTGGAGTAGCCCAGGGTGATGTGGTATTTGTAACAAAAGTCCACCATTTTCTTAGATGCAAAGGTAGTAGCATTATCGGTGATGATATTTTTAGGACAACCAAACCTAGACAAGATGTTTGTTTCAAGGAATTTGATGATGATTGAGTCAGTGGAATTTCTAGAAAGGATGGCTTCTATCCATTTGGTGAAGTAATTAGTGGCAGTGAGGATCCACTTATGTTTGGCAGATGAAGTAGGATGAATCTCTCCTATGAAGTCCAAACCCCACTGTTGAAAAGGATCTTCAACACTGATGGGATGCAAGGGCAGAGGTAGGAGCTTTCTTTTTCCATCAAAGATTTTGCATTTATGGCAAGTCATGACTAGTTTGTGAGCATTGGGAAATAGGGTAGGCCAATATTAGCTAGCTCTAAGGATCTTATTGGTTGTGGTCTTCTAATAAAGGTGACCCCCACATTCTCCCTCATGTAATTCATGCATGATTTTTTCTGCATCATCTTCAAGCAAACATTTAAGTAGCAAACTAGCAAAAATCTTCCAGTACAACACTCCATCTAAAATAAAAAAATTTAATGCTTTTTGTTTTAAGAATCTAGCTTTGGTTTTTGACAAAGAAGGGGGAGCATTGAGATATAGAAGCACATAAATAATATCAACATACCAAGATGAATTTAAAAACATTTCTTCAATGTATGGTGCTATAAATTCTTTATTTTCTTCTAACATATCAACCATATTCATGTTTAGAGCTTGGAAATTTGAGTCAGCCATAAGTTTTGCAAGTCCTTGTCCTTTAATCAATTTAGTGGTTTTGATTTCTAAATCATATTCTAAAATGGGAGCAATCCACTTGCCCCTTTTACCATCAGGGTCTTGATTAAGTATGTCTTTGACAACTGTGTGTGGGACAAAAGCTATGATATGTGAATGCAAAATATAAACTCTAAAATCCTTCAAAGCTTTGATTAAGGCAAAGGCTTGTTTCTCCATAATGTTATACTTTAGAGGGGCATCCCTTAAGGCTTTGCTGAAGAAAGCTATGGGCTGCTCTTGCCCCATGATGTTCTTTTGCAACAATACTGCTGCCACAATATTTTCAAAGGCAAAGGAGAAAATGTAAAATTCCTTGGTGAAGTCAGGGCTAATTAAGGCTGGTGTTTGTGTGAGTGCTTGTTTTACCAGCTCAAAAGATTGTTTTGCTTCCATATTCCACTTCACTCCTACTTCCTTTTTCAACATATTCGTGATATTTCTTAGGAGCTCAGCAAGGTTAGGGATGAATCTTCTTAGGAAGTTAATCTTTCCAATGAAAGATTGCAGCTCTTTAATGTTCCTAGGATTGCTGATTTGTAAGATGCCTTCTATTCTTTTGGGATCTATCTTGATTCCTTCCTCAGAGATGATGTGACCTAAGAGTTTTCCTTCCTGAAGGCCAAACAAAGTTTTCTTAGGATTTAGGGACAGGCCATACTTTCTACATTTTTCAAAGACTTTTCTCAAGTGGACTAAGTGCTCCTCATCAGTCTTAGAGTAGACAGTGATGTCATCAAGGTATATGACTATGAAGTAACCTATGTCTTCTGAAAAAGCTATGTCCATTTCCCTTTGGAAAGTAGCCCCTGCATTCATTAAACCAAATGGAATTTTAACATACATGAATGTACCCCAAGGTGTAGTGAAAGTAGTTTTGAGTTGGTCACTTGGAAAGACTAGAACTTGGTTATAACCTGAGAAGCCATCTAGTAATGAGATTCTTTGTGAGCCAACTACTTTTTGGAGTATGTGATCCATTTTAGGCAAGGGGTAATTTTCTTTCAAGGAGGCCTTGTTCAAATTTCTGAAGTCAATACAAGGCCTAATTTCCCTGGTCTTCTTCCTAACTAACACAGGGTTGGACACCCATTCTGAGTATCGGACAGGGACTATTATCCCGGCATCGTACATCTTTTTGATTTCTTTCTCAATTGAGGGTAACAAGAGGGGGTTAATTCTTCTCAATTTTTGTTTAAATGGTTTTTGATTTTCCTTGAGAGGAATTTTATGTTGAATGATTTTGGTGTCATAGGATTTCAAGTCTTCATACCCCCAAGCAAACACATCTTTAAATTCTCTAAAAAGCTCAATGTATTTTTGTTTTGTGTGAGGTGGGAGAGTTTTGGACAACTTGATTATTTTGGGCTCTTTCATCCCTCCAATGTTACATTCTTCTATATTTGTTTCAGTGGATTCCATCTTGGGTTTTTTTGCTACATCATTAAAATCAAATAGCTCTTCTAGTGGTGTAAGGACTCTTAGCAAGGTGTCATCTTTGTACTGCAAAATTTCAAGTTCTCTTTGATCTGATTTATCAAATACTTCTGCAACACAAGGTTTTTAAAGGTGGTTTATACCATCATCAAAGGACAGCTCTGTTTTGGGAGGTTCAATTTCAGTAAAATTATTTCTTTCAAATCCTAAACTCTATTTTGTGCTTGCAAAGTCATTTTTGGATTGGAGAAAATCATCTATTTTCTCATAATTGTCAAACACTTGCTAATGGTTTGAGTTTTCTGTTACACTAGTCTTGTTCTTTACTTTTATGAGTTATTGATTATTTTCATAAGGTAAAGATTAATTGTTTGCAGCAAAGGCAATTTCATTGGCAAGGCGGTTTTGGGCCCTAGGGATGAAAGTGAGATCATACTTCTAAAAGGTTTTGAGAAGGTCTAGTGTAGAATTCCTATATTCCCTTAGTCTAGGGTTCTTGGCTGAATATTCTCCCTTAATTTGATTTATGATTAGTTCTGAATCTCCCTCAACCAATATTTTCTTAGCTTTGAGGTCTTTGAGTAGGTGTAAACCAATAAGGAGAGCCTCATATTCTGCAACGTTATTGGTGCATTGGAAATCTAGCCTATAGGAATGGCTTTCATTTGTGTTGTGGATCCAAACCCCTACTCCTGAGCCAGCCTTACCATAAGAGCCATCAAAACTCATATGCCAAAGGGTGTCAATTTCAGTTTTATCAATGTTCTGCACTTAGGCGTTGCTAGAGTTTTGGGTGTCATTGTCTTGGTTAGAGGATTGGCTTGGTTGTTCTAAGGGGCTTGGTTCTCTCTCATTGTCATTCACTTGTTCACTTATGTCATTTTCATTGTACATGATGAAGGAGTCAAGGTCTGAGTGAATGGAATAAACCGGTGTGTTATTTGGCCTATCTACGTTACTCACCATGTATTTCATGTGGGATTCCCAGTACAATCTCCTTGTTTGATTGAAGACTGGGATGGTGGCATAAGTCATGTCCATTTGAAGGCTACCCTAGAGTTTGGCCCCCCATGATCTAGATAAAATCATGCCATACTTTTGGGGGATGTCAGCCACAACTATATCCATGACTAGACTCTTAGCGGGGATTTGTGCCAGATTGACACGCATATCCTTGATTAGGCCTAGACATTTAACCCTACTGGAATCAAAAGAGTACAAGTATTTGTAGGGCTTTGTGATTTCTAAGCCCAATCTCTCCATCACAACCTTTGGCATGAGGTTGTGTGAGGCACCGGAGTCTAGCATAGCATTATGAATAATTTTGTCATGTATGTTCAGACTGACATAGAAAGGAGGGACAGCTCCTTCTTGATATTTTTCCTCTACTTCAGGACCAAACAATAGCTCTATTTTATCATCAGTTAAGTTTAAAGTGTCGGTATCATTCCCTATATTTAACACTTCGAAAATCTGGGATCTATATACCTCTTGGGTTACCAACTCAGTGAGGGGTATGGTTATCTTGATTTTAGCAATCTCCCCCTCAAAGCTGAAAGGCATAGGTGTCTTTATTGTATTTACATCAGCTTTATTAGCCATAAACTTATCTACATTTTTTTTTCTTATTTTGATTTGATGGTTTGGACAACAATGTTTTTTCAGGGCTACTAGTTGAAGTACTAGGGTAGCTTGAATCATTACTAGGTTGGCTAGTCTTTGGCTTGTTTAGGTTAGCTTTCTTAGCCATAGTATTTGTGTTTTCTATTGTCTTTTTAGGAATATGTTCAAAGGTATTTCTTACAACAATGTCTGGCTGATTTGTTTTAGGAACATCTTGATTCTTTTTGCTCCTAAGGTCATATTGCCTATGGACCTCCATATTGGCATTCTCAAATCCTAGTGTATAGTCTTCGGAATCTTCATATGATTTCTCATTTGGTTTTGAAGAAAACATCCTTTGTTCTTCTTCGGTAAGGAATGTGTTGTCCTCATCATCTGAACCTATGACATTTACATGGTCTTCTTCCAACAACTCAAGCTCTCTTTCCTCTTCATCTACATAGTTGTCTTGGAAAGGAGGTCTGATTTGTTGGTCACTCTCTCTCTGTCTGACTCGAGGAGGGTCTCTTCCAAAATTTTGACTCCTATTCCTGTTTTGAAGATTTCTTTGATTTTCCCTAGGAGGTGTTCTCTCATTTAAACTAATTTTTTCCATCATCCTCTCCATTGTCCTAACTATGGAGTCAAGTTTGGTGTCAGAAGAGGAGGTTGTAGGTGTTGTGTCATCTTTATAAGTCACCCTTTTTTATGATCTCATCCTAGCCCTTTTCTCAATTAAATTGGCCTCTACACTCACAGCCCCTTTTCTCATGTCTTCTAGAGTTAGGTAATCTCTCTCCTTTAGTTGATAGGCCATATCAGCATCAAAGCCTTCAGGATATTTTACTAAGGCTAAGCCTTGGGGAGGTTTTATGTGAGGTGGGAGGGCATTGTAAACACTGTTAAACCTAGTGGAGTAGTCATGAACACTTTCTCCCGGATTCCTTTTAAGATTGTTATACTCAGAAAGAATTTGAAGGGGGTTCTTGATTTCCCATTTGTTCACAAAGGTTTGGTAGAGGGTAGGGAGATCATGTATGCTGTTGGAAGGTAAGTTTTTAAACCATTTCTTGGGTTCTCCCCCTAGGCTCTGAGAAAAAATCCTCATCTGTATGGTTTCTTCTTCTATCTCCATGTAGTCAAAAGCAT
Organism: Pinus albicaulis; assembly: GCA_034641835.2. Classification (NCBI taxonomy): domain Eukaryota; kingdom Viridiplantae; phylum Streptophyta; class Pinopsida; order Pinales; family Pinaceae; genus Pinus; species Pinus albicaulis. The sequence continues at coordinate 33,147 of JAXQQM020081693.1, read as the reverse complement.
CATTAATTCTATCTACATGATTTTGAGTAGTGATGGATTCAGTCCCCAAGAAGTGAGGGATCTTGGACTGATAGTCATTTGGAAAAGGTAATAGTGGTTGTTGTAGAGACAGTGGAGCAAACCAGGCTGCCATGATGGGAGGAAATGGAAATAAGGGCTGATTTACAAGGTGAGGATTTGTGAGAGGTGGAGTAGGATGGAGTGAGGTGGTTTGCACAGTGGTGGTATGAATGGGTGTAGCTAAGGTACGTGGACCGAAGAACTGATTCTAAGTGGATTTGAGATGAAAAGGGCTGAAGTGATGGAGAATTTGAAAGTTAGGTGGAGTGGAAGGAGAAGCTTCTCTACTGGAGCTTTGCTGCAAATCTATGGGCTCAAGGTCAGTTTGGTCAACCCTACTTTGTGACTTGGTCCTGAATAGATTCTTGGTATGGTGCAAGTCAAACTGAGGATCTTGTGAAATTGTAAGGTTTTCTGGTGTATAACTTGCTCTATGAATGGTCCTAACAGTGGGTGTGTTTCCAGCTTTAGAATTTTTCCACAAAATATTTTGTGGGTCATCAACTACGGTAGGAGGATTTGGGTCCGAGTGTGATCTGGTATTGATCCTTCATGAAGCCAGATCTCTTTACTCGAAAATTAGAGAGGCTAAAGGTTTGGGACTATTTTTGGAAGGCTGAACTCTCTTAGTGTTTTATTTACTCACACAAGGTATAACTAGGCCCTAAAAACTGATTTGGATTGATTTGAAAAAATCCTAGAAAAACCTATGGGACCAATGAGATGAAAAAAGGCCTACTGGAGGCCAGTGGAGTCGCCAGGTGGATGTTTTTGAAATTTTGAGGATATGTATACAATGGTCCACCACCAATTTTTGATAAAAATAAATCTAGGGAGTATTTTGGGCTTTTGAGTTTCTTTATGCAGCCTTAAGGTTTCAATGAGTATCCTCTAGCTGAGTCATCATCTTGATATGATGGTGAAGCAATTAGTTTCTACTCTTGGCTATGAGTTGATTTTTTAATTCAAACTGGGGATGTATATGAGTGTGTAAGAGTTTGTCAGGCTACTATGAACTCAGTCCCACCGTGATCGCCATTATGTTAGCTCCCCGTAATTTTCTAGATTGATTGAGATACAAATGGACAGGGGTAACATCAAACCAAGCTTTGGAATCCAAGGACCTAGCCTTCCTGGATTCGGAGAGGGATCTCTCTAGTAGGTGCAAAGATGTGAACTTGTTTGCTGATTTGGGTTGATTTTAGGCTAGATTTTAAGTGCAGGGTATTTTGATTGTTTTTGGTTGGGTATGATGCTCAAATATATTTAGACAGAAAACAAGGGAGATTGTTAAGTCATTGGGCAATGGAGTCTAACAAGGTCATGATAAGTTCATCAATGGTTTCAGAAGGTACCAGGGAAATTTTAACTTGGTTGGTGGATATTTTAAAAATTTGTGAAGGATCTGAGGTCAACATTAAGCTAATAAAGGGAAAAAATTGAATCCTTTATGTACTTATAAACTAAGAGAGTTATAAGATTCATGAGCATAGAAAGAGAATCAAAAGCATAAGAAAAACCTAATCCATTTGATTTTAGAATGAAAGCAGATAATCAACCAAGACAAACATTTAGATAAAACATAGAAAGGCAAGAAAATTATTTAACTTTCATAGATTTCATCATCAAGAGCAAAAAAAAACATTTAAGATGCACAAGTAGCTATAACCATAGAAGAAGAGAAAATTCTAACATCTAAAGTTACAGGTATGAAGTTTTCGTGAAACAATTTTAGCTAAGTAAAGGCAAAGAGCATGATTCAAACAAACTTCTTTGACAGACCTAGGCAAAGCTGCTTTAAAGAGGTGATTTCAAGGAAATAGTATTTCAGTGGCCACAATATGCAAGGCTAGCCATAAATCACACTTGACACTAAATGATATAAACAATTCAAGAAATGAACAAGCTAAGAACTTCTTATAGAGCAAGAAATGGATTCCCTAACATATCTCATCAGAAGAAAACATTGAGGCAGTGAAGGACAAACAGACGTAAGGTGCCATCAGAAAACATTTCTTAATATAAATTTTTTGTCCTACTGCAAAATAGCAAGATGGAAAACATAATGGAAAACTAGAAAACATGAACATAAGAAACACTTCACCATCAACCAAGCTTATGGATCCTACAAACAGTCTCTCTCCATCAACAAGCAAACCAGGGCATGCATGAGCTCCAAGGCATCAAATTGTTATCAAAAACTCCAAGAGACTATGTATTGCTTCAGCATAAGTCATAAAAATCCAACTAATACATGAGAGCCTCATGCTCTATTTATGGAGCAGCAAAGGAGGTGGGAAGTCGTAAGAGGCTTCCAGAAACCCTAATCTAATTATAAATGCCATAAATGTGCTTAGTGACCATGCAAGGCCCAAGACACATAGTTGATAGGAAAATAAATAAAAAACACCAAAACATAACTCCCCAATCAAATCAGGAGTGATTTTTCCAAGAAAATATTAAAAAACTCCTTTGCCATCAATCAGTGTGTTTTGTTGACTTTTTGGCAAAAGGCTGCTCCTGTGCATAATACCTTTTCTACAGAAACTAGGGTCTGTTGTAGCTGAGTTTTGGACCCCTTCCTGGCATTGGATTTTGCCCCGAGATGACTCGTTGTAAATATTGATGAGTCTACTTTCCAAAAATACTTGATTTGTGCTGAATTGATGCCATTTAACTACTCAAAAATCAAATCTCCCAACATTGCTCTGTGCGTAACACCTACTCTGAAAAGGAGGCAGAAAGGTCAAATTTGAGGTGTTTTTTGAACTTTTGAGGGGGAAAAAATGCTCCAATTGACCTGAAATTTTGTAGGTAGAATATTGGTGATGTGAAACATCCAAACATGTAAACTTTAGCAGCTAAGGAGGCCCTAATTTTGTGAGTAACACCTATGGTGCTGCGTTCCTAGGGGTCAAAATTTGGAAAAAATAAAAAGTTTCCGGATTTGCCTCAAAATTGGTGTGTAGACCCCTCAAGGGGTTTTAGATACCTGCTGAAAAGCATCAGCCAAGATCCTGAAGCTGTCATGCACTTTGGTCCTTTTTAGCTCTTCTAGATCCATGAGGGCTTGCTTTATTTTGGCATTATCAAGCATGATTTTCCTTGCATAGTGTTTGACCATTTTCTTCTGTAAGGCAAGGCCCCTCTTTACCTCTTTGAAATGTTTATGCTCCTCTTTATAATATTATATGACCCTTTGTGCCCTCTCAAATTCCTTTTCCCATTCTTGAAGTTGGGCATCCTTTTCTAAGAGGAGTAACTTAGTACTCATCCCTTGGTCCTCATTATCACTATCTAGATAAAAAAAAAGAGGCCCTTGAGAAGTATTTTTGATCCTTTTGCTCCTTCTTACTTGTACCTTATGCTCAACATTTTCCATTTTTTCTTTGCCCTTGTTTAATGCTTTGGTAGTTTGAGAAGAGATGGCCCTTTTCCTTTTAGAGGCATCAAACACATTTCTTCTCCCTCTGTGAAATGTGCATGTGAGAGGGGTAACAATGGAAGTTTCAAAGGCAGTGCTATCATCATTTTGACTTTTAATTTGCTTGGTATCTTCTGCACTTGCCTCACTCTGATTTTCTTTGTCATCCATGGACTGATTTTTTTCAAGACATTCATGACTGATGTCATGACTGTCATGACTCTTTCCTTGAATGTCTGGTGTACTTTGATGGCTATCCTCTTCATCATGTTGCTCTTCCTCATCATTTGGCTACTCTTCCTCATCATCTGACTGCTCTTCCTCATCATTATCTTCTTCTTCATCATGTTCACTGCCTTCTCTATGTTGCTCTTGGCCATTACTTCTTTCTTCTTGGAAATCTCCCTCTTCTTCATCTTTATCATCCTCTTCCTTAATGCTTTCCTCATGACCATCACTGCTATCTTCATGATCATGGCTGCTTTCTTCAGGGACACCACTGCTTTCTTCATGGCCATCATTATCAGTTTCCTCCTGGCTGCTGCCATCTATTTGTTCTTCACTAGGGCTACTGTCACCCTCTTCACTTGGTAGATTAGGAGAAGAAACAAGAGGTGAATTTATTTGTGGAGAAGGCACATGGGGAGATGATGGATGAGTGGAGGTAGATGGTTGTGAAGTGGAAGGCAATTTCTGTTGGATGAAGGCCCGGGGGTCTATAAACACATCATGTGAGATGAACGTTTCCCAAGATATTCCTTGCTGCTCTAGCTGATATAGAACAATAATTTTGATTAAGGAGTGGTGAAAAAGGCTTGGCATTTGGTGGTCATAGTTTTTCTTCTTGATAAGTGAGGCCATTTTGTCAATGCTCTGAAAAAGGTAGTATGGTAGATTCATCATCTTGACTTTAGTGAAGTGCATTAGCAACCTTATATGATATGAGTAGAGCCTGAAAAATCTCCCTTCATAGGTGAAACACCTGATAATTTGCTTCATTAGTGCAACATATATTTCTAATAAGTGGGTGAAAGGGAAAACAACCTTGCAATTTTTTTGGTAGCTGGGTTTCAGGTAGGGCTCATAATAACTCAACTGCAACTTATTTTGTTTGAACCATATTTCACCAATGTCTAGTATACCGATTGCTTTTGAAATAATCTCAGCTGAGAGCTCAAATTTCACCCCTGCTAGGTTAATTTGATGATTTTTCAAGTTAAAGGCAAACAACCTAGTCAAGTTTGGAATACTTCCAACTTGTTTGATCTTTCACAAAATTGATAACACCCTACATCCTGAAAGCATGAAAGGATCATAGGAGAGGAGGTAACCTGGACTGTGTCTAAGGGTTCAAATCTATTTTCCCTCCCTCCTTTGTACTGAGGCTTGGTAGGTGTTTGAACCTTATCATTATTGGCGTGGCTCTCTACTTCAGACATGGTGTCTGATTCTCTTAGCACAGAAAGGTGCTTTTAAAAACTGTTTGAGGGCTTTTGCATTTAAAATGTTGTAGTGAGTGAAAAGAGGGAAAAGCTGAGCAAATAAAGACAAGATGGAAATCTCCAAAGGTGTATTCAGTGTTTTTAGAGGTTGGATTGATGCCACTCACCCTCCTCTAGTATATATAACAATTTCCTCTTTCCAATCCTAAACAAAGGTATTTTTTTTTTAAATAGATTGTAATGCAGCTTAGGATTTGGTTCATTTGAGATCTTTAAATATGATTTTTCTTAGAAAAATGGAGGTTTAGGAGGTAACAAATCACCAGCCTTTCTCTAGTCCTTTGTTGAGGCCTTGAAGGTGAAGAAAATTTCAAATTTTACTCCCTTTAACAATTTTAGGGAAACTTTGCCTGTGCATAATAGCCAGGAGCGTAACACCTGAGTTGGAATTATCTGTAACATCAGGAGCGTAACACCTGAGTCTGGGTGCTGTGTGTAACACCTGAGTTGGGCGATGTGCGTAATGTCCAGGTGCGTAATAGTTGCGTTGGGTTCTATCGGGCTCTATGCGTTACACTGCAGGTGCGTAACACCTGAGTCTGGGCGTTGTCGGGCTTTGTGTGTTACACTGCGCTAGGTGCATAACAGTGAGTGCTGGGTGCATAACGCAGTGTTAAATAACATTGTGACCACCCCTCCTGCACATAACACTGCAAGCCAAGTGCGTAATAGTGACTCAGGAGCGTAACACCTGCAAACTTCCCCAATTTGCTCAGAAAATGACAAAATATTCTCTCAACGGCTCCTTGTGGTTTGGAGATGACAAATGGTGTAGGGGAAGTATGTTGAAGGCCTTTATAACCTTTTTGAAAAAATAATTTGGAAGTCGAAACCCACTTTCATAATGTTTTTGTTTATTTACCTTTTCTCACTATGCCTTTTTGACTGTTTGGTGTTGCAGATGGCACGTTTGATTGACAAATTTTCTTTTCTCTATTTGCTGAGGGCCCCTCAAGGTTCTCTTTAATCTTGAAAATCTACTTGAAGAAATCAAGACTACTCCTGTCCACTTTTTTGAAAGAAAAGGAACTTGTCTTTGGATTTTTTATCATTTTATACAAACAACAAACCTATCCTTCTTTGCCATTTCTCCCATTTAAAATGATATCTTTGGTATGCCCTATGATGTTTAAGAAGGAGGCCTTGTCATCTTTATTTGACCTGTCTTGCCAATCTGTGCAAACTCTTAGGTTTTTTAGGGCTTTTCAGAAAAAACAAGGAGTGTTGCTTTCCAAGTTTCTCTATAGCCTCTCAGGACTTATTTATTATTTTGCAACAATATTCAATGTGCACTTGATGGAGTTGAGGTGGTTTTTTCCCTTGTGGCCTTTGTGATGGTTTCTCGCCTATCACCACTGTTTTGTTCCACAACCAAAAAAAAAAAAAAACCTTGTTTTTCCTTTAAACACAGGCCTATTGCCTTTTTCTTGCTTATGGATGTCTCCTAGTGAGGATTTCATCCTATTACGTTACCTCTCCTTTTGTTGATGGCAACCTTGATCATTTGTTTGCAAAAATATGAACAAGGGAAGCTTTCCCTTGTAATATTTGTGTTCTAAGCTAAAGAGGCATTTCTTGAATAATTGTTAACCAATCTTGGGCAAAATTGCTTGATTTTATTCCTCTTTGAATACAATTTCTTCATATAGGAAAGCATAGTTTGCAGGGTGTTAGGGTCCCGTGATTTGGCCGATTGGCTAGCCAAATGACGATGTAACATCAAACCAAGATTTGGAGCCCAAGGACCTAGCCTTCTTGGACTCAGAGAGGGCTCTCTCTATATGTGTAAAAGATGTCGGTGTGTTTACTTGCGGTGTTCTGATATTAGGCTAGTTATGAAGTATGTTTTTAGTTTTTTGGTTTTTTAAGTTTGTGAGGAATGAAACTGATCAAATACATAAACTAGATAACAAGATGTAGATAAATTGGGCTATGGGGTCAAACAGGTCAAGGAAGCTTATGAGGTGATGATGTAAAGCTGCTGTAGGGCCGATTTGATTCACGGTAGAAGGGATCTTTGGGCAAAATGGATTGAATGGACAATAAGTTGGTGAAGGACAAGGGATTTCAAGTGTAACTAGTTAATAACAGACAATAAACATGTAATAGCAAGCCATTAATCATGCTAAGTATAACTATAAGCTAATTAATACATAGAAATCAAACATTCCAGCCATACATAGAGGTATAAGACCCTCTAACTTCGGAAAATGGCTATCAGACTTTGGGGAAAACACATAAGACAAACTAACAACTCATAAACTACGCCGAAACGCCTAAACATAGTCTCTAAGTCATTGGGCACTTTGACAAACAAGTTTTCATAGTTTTAGGCAAAGGGCTAGATCGGGACTAGGCCTCCTTGGTTCAACAAGATGATCAACAAATCAGTCAAAGAGAAAGTTTTATGGACAGAACTATGGGCAGCTAATAGGTAGGTAGGGCAAACCATACATCCTATCCAACATACATAGAAATTATGAATAAAACTTAGCAACAATACCTTAGGTTACTAAAGAGCAGCTAAGAATTCTTTAGCATAACTAAGGGAGAAGAAAACATCAAGCTATGAAGATTCAGGGATTTTGCGGTGCCTCCATGGGCATATCTCAAAATCAATCTCTACTGATCTATAGCAGCAAGAAATATGTAATATGAATGAAAACCAGAAGACAAAACACATTAAGAAGCACTATACCATTCTACCATGACAAGGAATCCATCAACAAGCCTTCACCATTCCTCAAAAGCATCCAAGAGGCAGTCCAAAAATCATAACTCAAGTGTATTCTTCAAAGCTCATATGACCAATGTATTAATTCTTCTCTCAATTTCAGCCTCTGATTTACAATGAGAACCATGGAATATATAGGCTTGAGGAAGGAAAACCTCATGGAGCAACTAGCTATCCCATTGACCAAGTCAAAATATCTAAACTTGTCCTTGAGGCTTTGCAAAGCCCAAGGCACAAAATATCCCATAAAATATCTAAAAAACTGCTAAAAACGGAAATTATATTGACTTTGCATGATTTCCCCATGATAAAAATAGCTTAACGCACATTTGGGAAAAGCAGATTTTTGGAGTTCAAAAATTACAAAAATACTTCATATTTATGCCTGAAAAAGGTCCCCTGACTTGCTGAAGGCAAATGGCAGCCTTCCTGGTGTCGAAATGAGGCTCATGACAGCTCGTTGGAAAGCTCTCTATGTCTGCTTTCCGACGCAAGTGGAATCACCTCAATCTGATCTCTGAAAGTCCCTCAAAACTGTACCTGTGTGCAAAAACCCAGAAAATAGCAGGCTGCTGATATGGCGGGCAGAATGTGCAAAATGAGGCTGTTTTTCGCCAATTTGAGGGAGCGAATGATCTTCAAATGCCCTGAAAATCGCTGGAGACCTGCTCATGGAATTATGGCATCCATCGGTATCATCCTCTTCCCTTGACGACTCATCAAACTGAAATGGCGAATTTATGAGTTTTTGGCCAAAAACCCAAAAATGCCAAAAAACAAAAAGTTGCCGAAACAGGCCCAAAATTGGCATGCATGACCCTCAAGGGTCCATAGAAACATGCTCCGAAGCTGAAGCCAAAATATCGAGGGCGGATATGCTTTTCCCTTCCTTCCGTGCTAGGTGCCTCTCCTTCAACTTCTTCAATTTCTCTTGTGCTACCTTTAATTTTCGCCTGGCAAACTGATTTAGCTTCTGAAAATGAAGAGTCCTCTTTCTCTGTAGCTCAAGATCCCTATTCGCCCTCTCAAGCTTTGTCTCCAAATGCTGGTTAGCTCTCTCAAGCCATGCTTCTTTGTTTTCCTCAATTTCCTGCTCAAGGAGGGCAGTGAGAGGAAAGGCTTCGAAATGAGCTTGTTCTTTTGCTCTCTGCTTTTCCAAGGCTCTTCTAAGCCCGATGGTCCTAGGCCTCTTCCGCCTAGGCTGGTCTTCCTCCTCTTCATCATCAAACTCACCAATGAGTTCTTCAATTCTTGCTTGTGCCTTTTCTGCCTCTTTCTTATACTTGATTGCCCTTGCCTCATGAATAGCTGCATGAAACTTCACTTGTTTGTTTTCAACCTCCAAGAAGTGGTTGAAATTCCTCGCCCTTTGAAGATCTTCTTGTAACACCTCAATTTGCCCTTCTTTGTGAATGAGGAGGTTTTCAAGGATGCGGGCCTCATTATCACTGTCATCGCTTGGGATAGGGATGACAGCTGATTTACCTCCATGCTTGGCACTTTCTCCAACTACACTTTTGCCTTTGAAGGCCAATCTGGCGCTTTTTCTCCTTGGCAAGCTAGAAGTTGTCTTTTTGGGCAATTTCCTCTTTCTAGGAACAGTTTTGGTCACTGTCAAGGTGGCAGCTTCAGCTTGTTGTCCTTCCTCAACATCCTGTCCAGTTTGTGGCTCAAAAGGCGCTTCAATTGTTTGCCCAACTTGCTGCTCCTCAACTACTGTCTGCTGTTGTTCCTCTTCCTGTACCTGCTGCTATTCCTCTTCCTGTACTTGCTGCTGTTCATCAACCTGCAGCTGCTGTTGTTCACTAATCTCCAACTGCTGCTGTTCACTGCCTTCTTTTCCTCCCTGTGGTTCACTGCCCTCTCCTTCTCCCTGTTGACTTGGCTGCCTAGTGGTCATCTTGAGTTTTTTAGGGGTAGGCCTACGAGACAAAGGCACTGGGCGATGGACAGGCTGAGTAGGAGACACATGAACAGGAGGGACAGTGGCGAAATCTGCATGGCTAATGAATGAATCCCATGAAACCCCTTTCTTCTCCAGCTGGTGTAAGAAGATAATCTTGATCAAGGAATGATGAAAGAGAGAAGGAATTTGCTGGGGTGGAGCCTTCTTTTGGACAGTAGTTGCCATTTTCTCTATGCTTTTGGACAAAAAGTATGGAAGGTTTAATTGCCTGCTTCTGGTAAAATGCATCAACAAGCGGACATGATAGGCATAAATTTGGTTAAACCTCCCTTCACAAGTGAAATATCTCATTATGGATTTCATCAGTGGAGCATAACTGTCAAGAAGATAGGAAAAAGGGAAAATAGCAGTGATGGTTTCCCTATGTTCAGGTTTGATGAAAGGTTTATAATCCTCTAGATCAAGATGAGCTTGTTTAAACCACTTTTCACCATGATACGGGATCTTGGTAGCCTTGGATACATACCTTGGGGAGAGTTTGAAATCAAGACCCGCTAACTGGAAGTGTTTGTCCTTGAATCTCAAAGCGCACAAATGTGTAAGTGGCGAAAAACTCTTGACTTCTTCTATCCTCTGGCAGAAATCAAGACAACCTACTTCATGGAAATTGAAAAGCACTGATGGGTGAGCATTGATTTCTTCTATGGAGATAGGCTCATATCTCTTATGTGGACCGCTCCTGTGATCTTGCTTTGGAGGCATTCTGACTTAAACAAGCTTTGGAAGAGGCAAACTGCCTTTACTGTATGAACAATGCTCTGCTGGATTGAAACTGGCCACTAGACTGTTTGGACAGATATGGACACTGTGGTTTGGATAAAATGCAACAATGTTTCTTTGAATAAACCACCTCTGCACTTCTTAAAAACAATCCTTCAACTCTGGATGCACTTCAGCCAGGCAAACTTTTTAATATGGTACCCTGTGTAAAGATGAGACAAACTCCTGTGTCAATTTCCTGTGCACAGTTTTAAAAAACTACTCCTGGTGAGTTTGTCAGAGGTAAATCAATCATAGCTACATCTCTGTCTTCAATATAAAACTATAATCATCAACCACCTGTCCTTTAGAAGTAGCCCTATTCACCTTCAGAAAATCTCTGTCAATAAATCTTCAACATGATACAATATGGTTTCTGGAAAAGGCAGACCCAAGTTAGATGTAAAATCAATGCACAGTGGTTTAGGTAACACACTCTCTGCTTGTGAGTTTAAGAGATCCACCAACACATCTATACCTCTGCCTCCAATGTTTAAATTCCCATCAACAAACTCTGCCCTTTAATATGCTGTTCACCTTTGGAAACTCTTTGCCAACAAACTTACAGTAGTGAAAAATATAGTGAAGTAGGGGCAGATTGCTAGAAGGGGCTTGTTGTGATAAGTGTTTTGATAACCCTGTTCTTCAGAAATGACATTCCTCTTGAAAAATATCACAACAACAGCTCTTCAAAATGACACCATATAGTGAAAGAAAGGCAGAACTAGGTGAGGTGACATATCAGTGCACCATGCTTTTTAGGAAACACACCCTTTGCTTGTGAGTTCAAGAGATATACCAATACATCTACACCTCTGTCTCCAATGTTAGAGTTTCAACCATCAACAACCTCTGCCCTTCTTTTGTCTTGTAGAAAGTGGCCCTGCACCTTTGGAAAATCTCTGTTCAACAATTCTTCACAGTAGTGACAAAATACAGTGAAACAGGGGGGCAGTTTGCTAAAAGGTGTGCTTGTGAGAGAATGCCAACAGTCACTCTGTTCTTTGAAATCTTTGATGTTAACCAACATACCAAAACTCCTTGCTCAAGGAGGCTTTCAACCATTAAAACCTTACCCTGTATAAGTGTGCCATCCTTCAACAATTTGTATCTCAAGCAAACTACCTCACATATGATTAGACTGTCAATACACAGTATTGGAGCAAAACCTGACAGAGTTTTTAGAAGACTGTAGAGCTTTAAGACAAGGGTTATATGAGTTTTCTCTTTTAAAACAATAAATAGTCCCTTATAAGTGCAACCTTCTGGTGATATTGTGAAAACCTTTGTTTGAATGGATGGCAACTTTGTCAATAAGTTTCGATCAATATAAGGCAGTCAATCAACAGTTTTCCCCTGTAACCTTGAGGTGGCTTTGAATAACATGGTAAAATGTGTGAGAAATACCTCTAAAATTGATGGACAACCCTTGTGTGGGGCCGGAGGAGCACCAGGGATCTTCACAAGCTGTGCGGCACTCTTTTGCAGTCAGCACGTCGCGCAGAAATCACCGTGGGTGGCCTGTCGGGTCGACCTGTCGGGTGGCCTTGTACAGGCGCGTCGCTCCGACGAAGGTGGCCCGTGCAATTTTCCGCCCAGGCACGTCGCGCAAGAACCCAGGCACGTCGCGCAGTTTTTCTCAGTGCAAACTTGTGAATTTTCGACCAGATTCTCTTGCCTTGGTGCTAGAGAGGCGCGAGCTCTTCTTCAGTTTTTGAAAATGAAATCTTTACATCATACTTACCCTTTGATGTTATGTCACAATAACTCTCCAATGGTCATTTAAACTTTTGGAAGCAACATTGATTTTTAACTCTGTTTGTTTTAAAACAGTGGGTTTGTTATTTGAATATATACACCCGCTCATTGACTCTGACTCCGAGCCTTTAAACTTTGACAAATAACCCAAGCACATCTATATTATCTCTGCTATTGTTTTTAACAATGTTGGTGCTATCCTTTGGCTATTTCCCTTTAAATCAGAATTCTCTGCTTTCTTGAAAAGCGCCTTCTGGACTTTGGGCATGTGACCGTGTATTGTTTTTTGATCCCTTCCCTTAAGGAAACTGCCCCTTTTTGACATCAATAGCATATATAATCATAATGTTCCCAGTCCATCATGATGTGTATTTTGAGAGATATTTTACTATGGGCAATGCATTTTGAAGCATAACCACCACTTTTTACCTATGTAAAAGACTTTTTCTCTCTCCCTTTGCATCTTCCCACTGCATCTTTCTGACTAATCAGTCTTCAACCATGTCCAAGGCTTTGGCCATCTGCTCATATATGGAGGAGGCTCTTCATCAGGTAAGGTATCTGAAGGCTTTTTGACGATTATGTTTGACACAGCCTTTCTCTGAATGTGGTGGTAAGTAAACCACTTAAAACACCAATCTTAGCATCTTTACTTGCAAGCATTACTGTGTTTCAGAAGAAACCCTAATCACAGTGACATTGTCTCCCTGCACTGTTCTAAGGGTGACTGAGCTATTTATAATTTGGCTTGGTCATCTCATGACGGATTACTTGTCAAATCATCTTTGTGACTTATGGAGGTTAGTGCATTTTGAGAAACCAAGAACTTTCTTTCTGCCTGGGTAATGGCATTTGTTGTCAGCATCTGTTCTATTTGATCTTGTGGATAAGCAGGGTACTTATGATTGGAATTTTTATCAATGACATACCTTTCTTCATTTCAACAATTCCCATGATTTGAAAGCTTCAGATGACCTCCTTTATCAGACCAGACTCTTTTTCCTAGCATATTTCAAACTCTGTTCCTGTTATGACCATCACTCAAATTCATAAAACCTGGACATATGTTTCACTGTTCAATACAAAGCAAACCTGGACCTTTGCAATCTTCCAAGTAAATATTGGCCAGCGCCCTCTGCTTGTGGATGAAGGAGGCACCCTAACCCTCTGCTTGTAAATGAAGGAGGTTCTGGGCCTTGACAATTTACCAGTTTGCTGAGACAGTGGTATCCCTTTCTTCCTTTGATTTTCATGCTGGAAAGAGCTGTAAAGTCCAGATGAGTAGCTTTCTGTTTTGCAGACATATCTAAAGGCTCAAGTTACATTTAGAAGCAGTTGTTCCTCTAACTGTAAACTCAAACATTTACTCCATGAGATAAAATATATTTCCTGCCTTTGTAGAAACCATAGAACACTGTGAAAAACCTAATAGTCAGCTTGAGATTGGGTTTTATGCAGTGCTGAGATCTAGGGGGTGTGAGTGGCGCGACTTAGGGCTGCTTGTCAATTTCATTTGCAAAGTAAGAGGTCAGTCATGGTAGGCCTGTTGCAGATGGAGGCTTTTTGGCTTTTTGATGATTGCCAAGGGTGAAATGTCTTAAAGCGCCACTTCCTAACATAGGGGAGACTTTCGAAACAGATGTGGATTTGCCTTTTAAAGCTGATGGGAAGATCAAGAAGGCTGAAGCTAGATAGGATAGTGACAATGAGGTTTTGATTTCGCCAGGGGTGGACTGAATAGGTAGAAGGGCGAAAAAAGTTTTGGGAGGGTTTTCTGGATGACATATTGACATAAGGAAATCAGTTTCTAGAAAACTCAGCTGTAGATATAGTCATCCCTAACATGTAAAAATACTGATGGCTAACACAGGGCACCAAATCCATCCTATGACTGAGTGAGACCTTAGGTGACCTAATGGGGCTTTCTTGGATTTGGCCTTTGGACTAAGATCTAGATTTAGGGTTCACAAGTGTAAGATAGGATCCATGCTAAGCTTAGTGTATTTGAAGACCTAAGTTCCAATATACTTGACTATCCAAAGGGCCTGCAGAGTCAATCAATGTTTGAGAATATTATGGAAGAGACAGCAAGGTTATTTGATTGGTAGGTTTAGGTAGTAGTGTGGCATTCTGTAGGTAAACAAAATAGAGGATTTGGGCCAAAAGTCAAGACATGGTGAGAAAAAAAAATGGGTGACAAGTTAGGTTTAAAACAAATGGCTTGAGCCCATGATGGGTCTTCCGAGCGTGGTGGGCCAGTCATGACTAGATAGGATGATAAAATAGTGAAAGTTTTATCTCAGGATAATGAAGGCAGTGAGATTTCTAGAACTCACAATGTTTATGAATTTTGTTTTTAGAAATCTAGGACCAATACTTAGTCATCTTCCGATAGTGAAAATTATGGATGACTAACAGAACACAAAGGTATCACAGGTGACATATCCTTACATCCTAGAGTTGAAAATTTTGAACTTACTTACCCTCCAAGAGAATCTTGTATGTGTGGCCAAATTTTGGATCGCTTTTATAGAGAAGGGGTCAGTTGCAAGTCTCGTGCGCACAAGAGTTGAGCACGATGATTAGTGCCATGATCGGCAGTCGGATGAGGCAATTTGCAACATTATTGTTGCTGCCTTCTTGTAATTTATGTTCAAATGGAACTATTGCAGGTATGTGTACCACTTCTGATGGTGATCACTCTGCAACTTCCCTTGTGTCTGTATGAACTTCAGGGGTTGGTGGTCTATGTGGATGACCATTTCCTTCCCCAAAATGTAATGTTTCCATTGTCAACAAGCCTGCACAATGGAATACATTTTTTTTCATAAGTGGGATACTTCTATACTGTGTCAGAAAGTGTCTCACTGTGATATGTCATTGGATTCCCCTATTGAGTAAGAACTTCCCCAATAGCATATTCGAGGCATATGTCTTGATCTCAAATGGTTTTTGAAAGTATGGTAATGTGAGCACTGGTGCAGATCAGAGGCAATGTTTCAAATCTACGAATGCCTTCTTTTGAGATTCAGACTAAAAGAAATTTTCTTTCGCTCCTCCCTTGGTGATGTGACTCAGGGGCCTAGTGATATGAAATAATCCAAACATGAACCCACGGTAGAAATTGGCGAGACCCAGAAAGCTGCAGAGCTCTGCTAGAGTGGTTGGGGCTGGCCAATATAAAATGACTTGGATCTTGGTTGGATCCAAATGCACTCCCCACTGATCAATAATGTATCCCAGATACTGAACCTGGGTCATGCCAAAGTGAACTTCTCAAAATTGACACACAACTTGTGTTGCTGCAGTGTTTGGAGGACCTATCAAATGTGGTGGAGTTTCTCTTCCCAAGTCTGGCTAAATATTAGGATGTCATACAATTACACCACCACAAATGTGTTGGTGAATTGCTGCAAGATGTCAACTGTTACACCATTTTTTGGTCATCTAACTCTTCATCATTAGATGGACCCAAGTACACCATGTAAGACCAGTTTTACCCCAAGTAAAACTGCTTTCATTATGTTAATTAGGAAACCCCAAAAGGAATAATTAATTAAACCATAATTTAATTATTATTCCCAGTCATATTTAACCCAAAAACAAAAGAAATTAATGAGATAAACCCATAGTTATCTTATTATTTTCTAGGAATAATTATTTAAATAATATTCCTTGTTAAATATAACCAAATCAACCACTATTAATTAAATAAATCATTATTTATTTGATTATATCTCAACCACTTCCTTAAAAGGATAAATAAATCATTTATTTATTTATTCTTCACTAATCAAGGGATTTTGACCCAAGTAAAAGTCCCTTCCCTCCAACAAATAATAATAAAATATTCCATAGAGGTGGATCTAGATTTGGTTAACATTATTTTAATCATGCACCAAGATCTAGAATGACCCAATATTTTGTTATAAATAGGAGGGTTTTCCCCTTCATTCTTCACTTTTTGTTGCATACTAGATCACTCTGGATCTATACACTCGGTCTCATTTTCTGCCATTGTTGCTCCCATTGAGCTCTACCTTCTACATTGGGTTTTCTATATCTACAAGAGAGAGAAAGCTTAGATCTGAAGTGCTGAGGACGACAAAGAACCCATCCCATTGAGGAGATCTGGATACACCTTCTTGTTTCCTCCCAGGTGCCCTGTAATATAAAAATTCATTCAAAAATCGTGTTCTTGTCTTGTCTATTGGATGCATGGAGCAAACTCTTTACTTCACTGCTTAATATCTTTCCATTTATAGATCTGTTTGTTGCAGCACTTTAACTACTAATTGCAGATCTGAAGATGTTTTGCAGTCATTATTGTTGTTAGGGCTATTAGTTATGCGTAGCTAAAGTGGTTCTTTTTCGTACGCTTCG
The DNA here is from genome assembly GCA_034641835.2 of Pinus albicaulis. NCBI lineage: Eukaryota > Viridiplantae > Streptophyta > Pinopsida > Pinales > Pinaceae > Pinus > Pinus albicaulis. Next base: position 16,561 of record JAXQQM020081693.1, on the reverse strand, counting down.
ACAAAGAATTCATACTAACATCAACCATAAGCCTCATGAAGGTTGCGGGAGCATTCGTCAACCCGAAAGGCATGACCAACCATTAGAAAAGGCCCTCCTTTGATTTGAAGGCAATATTCTATACATCGGAGGGTTCGATTGGTACTTGGTGATACACATACTTCAAGTCGATCTTGCTGAAATATTTTCCTCGCCTTGAGTTGGTTCAGAAGGTCATCCATGCATGGGATCGGGTAATTATTCTAGATAGTGATATTTTTGAACACCCGGTAGTCAATACAGAGTCTCCAAGTCCCATCGTTCTTCTGCACCAACATGATTGGGCTCCCACATGGTGATGAATTGAGCCGGATGTGAACTTTCTGCAGTAGTTCCTGAATCTGCCTCTTGATTTTTTATTTCTCCAAAATAGAGCGACGATATATTGGTCCAGTGGGAGCAACACACCTGGGGTCATATTGATGGAGTGCTTGACTTGACAGTGCAGATGCATCCCTGTAGTTGAGGTGAATATGTCCTTGTACTCCTCCATGACTGTGCATATTTTGTTGTTGTGTAGAGAAGCCTTGGCTGGAGTTCATGGCCACAATCTTCTTCTTTCCCTGAGGGCAGATCATCATGAATTTATTTTCTCGGTTTTGGAAATTAGGCTATGGCATTGTTTTATAGCAACCAAAGATATGGTGGTAGGCACTGCTACCTCTGGTACCCTGTACAACTTATTTCTTAAAGTAAAATGAAAAACACAAGGCCTAGACTCATACATAGCATGTCTCTTCCACAAGTATTTTTGGCTTGTTAATACATCTAAAACATAAAGAGGAGAAATATCACATAATACCTTATTCATGAAGGGATTGATGCTATAGGGAAGGTGAATCTACTAAATGACACAAAGATCTCGTACTTGGTGGAGCCACCCAATGGTGTATGGTTGTGAGTGTTATGTGGTTGGCAAGCCAGTTGCTTCACGACCTCTTCTAAAATGAGGTTCTTTTGGCTTCTGTTGTCGACAATGAATTGCATTGGGGAAACCTTTACCCACATCTGGGAATGGAAGAGGTTCTTTCCCTCCTCTGGATCCTCCAGTTCCTCCTTCTGGATCTTCATGGTGGCCATGGTGGCATTGGTATCCACATTGATAATATGCTTCCCTTTGTCATTCCCCTTATCAGGTTCTGATTCAGAGTCATATCATGCATCTGATTATGAAGACTTCATCTCAGCCACTAGTGACTGCTTGGCCCAACACTCACTTGTGTTGTGAGTGGAGCTCCTACAGATCCCACACCACTTTCCCGTGTCCTTCTTTGGCTTCGCGATGTTTTTCTTTGCTTGCGGCTTTGGCGGGTTGTCTTGGGTTGCCCTGCCTTGGCTTTGTCATTTTTTCTATTATTTGTGGGCACCTTTCCCTTTCTTCTGATTCACAGATCCAAATTATCTCTTCTTATGTTTGAATTTCTGCTAATTCTTGGTAGGATACTGGTATGCTGCACCAAGTGAGGAGATTTTGAGGATTTCCATTTCCTCCTAAATGTATCTATGAATACAACTACGGTACTTCAGCACCAAATGTTTCTCTGAATCTTTGATACCCAACTTTGTGCGTAGGGTATGGAACAAATTTGTCAGCTCATGCACATCTTGATTCCTTTTCTACCACAATGTAGTCCATTGTATGTACTTGTCCTCATAGCTCCCCACAGTATAATATTGTTCCTTGATAGTCTGGGAATGAAACCCAAGTCGGTGCGGGTGATAATAGAGAGGGTTCCCTCATCCTTTTTCTCACAGTATGTTTCCCAGCAGTCCTTGACATGGGGGGTGGCTTTGAGGTGTGCAAAAGTAATATTTTCCCTGTTGGAAAAGTAATGAATCGAGAGATATCCATCTAATATATTCAACCATATATCTACAACGTCTGCATATATTTGGCCCTCAAATATGGGAATGCCAAAGTTTAATTGTACCTTAAAATGAGTGGCGCCTCCAGAGTGGCTACTGGATGCAAATGCATAGCTAATGGGCATTCGTTGAAGGATCTGAGATAGGTTATCCATTGTTGTGTTACTTTGCTTCTCAAGGGCATCCTCGAGCAATATTTTGGTTGGATCTCCTGCTCCCTTGTATTTATTTTCTTCCTCCATGGGCGACCGTCAGGGTTTGCGAGGTTGATCTTGCAAATGTTCAACCAGATCAAGAATTATCTCCTTATACCCCGACCTCGTTGGGGATATGCAAAGAAGGATTGAGAAAGAGGAAACCGCTCTGATACCACTAATGTAGACTTATGCAACAATGTAATAAAATACAAAAATACAAATAAACATAAATATGCAACATAAATAACACTTAATTTCATTAATATCAGATAACTGAAATATGCTTACAGAAATAATGGAAATAAACTAGCTAGGGCACTCGTAGCTTATCTCTTAGAAGATATGTGGTGGCTACAAGCCTCTGAACTATGTTAAAATGAGGCTCAAGGGCATTTTTATTATTGAAAAACATAGGAAAACCATAAATAACCAAAACCCTAACCCCATGAGATGAAACACCAAGAGTTTGTGGGCCCCGTTGGGTTTAGTTGGGCAGCCAACTTACCAGGGTCGTAACTTGGTCATATGATCTCTGTTTGGCGCGTATGATATATCATTGCAAATATTATTCGAGTACTTTAGGTTTTTCTGTAGGCCCCTACCTACGGCTACGGGCCTACTACAGACCTATAAAAAACACTGTTTAGGGGGTCAAGCTACTCAGGAAGTTCAGAACCCAAAAAACTACTAAAAATAATAAATGTTGCTATAAAAAAGGAAACTAATGAAACTAAATAGCGGTATAGGTGTAATAGGTGAGTGGCCACCAATATCCACCTAGATCATTCCTCACCCCTTAGGAAGGAATGGTCCCCATTGCGTGCAGAGCCTGCAAGAGGTGAGGAATTCCTGTTGAACCTTGTCCCTAGTGAACCACTTGCCTTGGTGGAGGAGTTGGCCTACTTTGACAACTCGATATAGTTGGATCATTTTCTAGTGCGTGTTCTTGATATACATGTCTATTCGATCATTTTTGGCTTGTTCCATGAAGTCTAGGTTTAACTTTTTTGGTGTGAGTTGTTCTGCCATGTCGGATGTGTCTAGTAGAGGTGGAAAGTAGGGCCAAAGGTGGTCCACATTGAACACTAGGTGCAGACCAAGGAATGGTGGAATACTGAGCTTGAAGCCATTCTGACCTACAACCTTGTTGATGGTATATGGCCCATATTGTAGTGGACGAAGCTTTTCATGGTGTCCAACGAGGTGCTCCTTTTGAAAATGTAGCCACAGTTTGTCGCCCACTTGGAAGTTGTGTGGCACCCGATGTTGATCATTTCGCTTCTTGTACTTAGCATTAGCTCTGTCTAGTATGTCATGAACCTATTGGAAGATGTAATATATGTAATCAATGAAGTTTTTCACCTTATCAGCATTAGACTGTACATGAGCCGAATATTCCTAAGGAGCCGCTAATGGCATGACTACATTAATGGGACATAGTGGATGAATCCCAAGCCCACCTGAAAGGGGCCATGTCTAGTTGAGATATGGAGAGCCCGGTTATATCTCTACTATACATAGGGGAGACTATCATCCCATGTGTGTGGATGCTTTGAGTTTTACATGCATAGAATGTGTACGATCATCCTGTTGATGACTTGTGTCTATCCATAAGTTCGGGGATGGAAAGTTGTGGACTTGGTGAGGTTGGTGTTCTGCATCAACCATAGGATGGACCAAAATTTACTAAGGAAACTTCTATCATGACCTGAGATGATACACCATGGGATCCCAAAGTATACACACACTCATTCAAAGAAGAGTTTAGCAGTGGCTTCTGCTATGATATTATTCTTGCCTTCTTCCATAATGGCCATCTTCGAGAATTTGTCGATGACCATAAAAACACAATAATTTCCATGCTTAATAGAATAAAGGCTCAACATGTAATCCATGGATATGGATTCCCAAGGCTGAATAGGGGTAGGAAACAAAGTATAGAAGCCTTTCTTCTTGATGGTCAGTTTTGAAATGGCATAGGCAGTGTAGGATCTGATGTACTTCTCGACATATTGTCGAAGGTTCGACCAATAGAAATAATTTTATAGTACTGCAACTATTTTCTTGACCTCGAAATTCCCAACGACCCGACCATAGTGAACTTCCCAAACCATCTTGGCACACTCGATTGAAGGAACACAAATGTGTCCCAGGTGACATAGCAATCCATCTTGGGAGTAAAAATTTTGAAATTTCTTACCCTCCAAGAGCGTCTTGTATGTGTGGCTGATTTCTGGATTAATTTTGTAGAGAAGTAGCTAGTTAGAAGTCTCGTGCCCACAAGGTTTGATAACGGTGGTTAGCACCATGATCGGTGTTTGACTGAGGAAATATGCAATATTATTGGTGCTTCCCTTCTTGTACTTGATGTTTAAATGAAACTGTTGCAGGTATGTGGACCACTTCTGATGGTGATCGTTATACAACTTCCCTTGTGTTTGTATGAACTCTAGGGGTGGGTGGTCTATGTGGATGCCCATTTTCTTCCCCAAATGTAATTCTTCCATTATTGGTAAGCCTGCATAATGGAATAATTCTCTTTTTCATAACTAGGATACTTACGGACTGTGTCGAAAAGTGTCTCACTGTGATATGCCATTGGATGCCCCTGTTGAGTAAGAACTACCCTAATAACAGATTCAGAGGCATCTCTCGGTCTCAAATGGTTGTTGCAAGTCTGGTAATGTGAGTACTGGTGCATAACAGAGGTGATGTTTCAACTCTATGAATGGCTTTTGTCCAAAAGAATTTTTATTTCACTCCTCCCTTGGTGACGTGACTCAAGGGCCAAGTGATATGAGAGAATCCCAACATGAACCTATGGTAGAAATTGGAAAGAACCTGAAATCAACGAAGCTCTATTAGAGTGGTTGAGGTTGGCCAATCCCAAATGACTTGGATCTTGGCTGGATCCACATGCACCCCTTTCTCATCAATAATGTATCCCAGATACTAAACCTGGGTCATGCCAAAAGTTCACTTCTCTAAATTGGCACAAAACTTGTGTTGCTGCAGTGTTTGGTGGACCTGTCAGATGTGGTGGAGGTGCTATTCAAAAGTCTGGATGAAGATCAGGATGTAATCCAAGTACACTGCCAAAAATGAGTTGGTGAATGGCTGAAAGATGTCGTCCATTAGCCTCATGAAGGTTGTGTGGGAGAATTTTTCAACTTGAAATGCATGACCAACCATTCTAAGAGGCCCTCCTTGGATTTGAAGGAATTCTTCCACACATCAGAGGGTTCGATTGGTACCTAGTGATACCAATACTTCAAGTCAATCTTGCTGCATAATGTTTCTCTCTTGATTTGGTCAAGAAGGTCGTCAACGTGTGTGATCAGGTACCTGCTACGGATAGTGATCTTGTTCAGCGCCCGATAGTCAATAAGAAGTCTCCAAGTCCCATCCTTCTTCTGCACCAACACGATCGGGCTCCCACGGGGTGATGAAATTGGCCAGATATAACCTTTCTGATGAAACTCCTGAATCTACCTCTTGATTTTTTTGTTCTATAGAACAGAGTGTCGATAGATTGGTCCATTGTGTAGCGGCATACCTTGGGTCAGATCGATGGAGTGCTTGACCTGATAGTGTAGAGGCACCCTTGTGGGTGAGGTGAATATTTCCCTGTACTCCACCATGACTTTGTCCATCTATTTTTATCATGCAGAGGAGCCCTATTTGGAGGTCATGGCCACATTATTCTTCTTTCCATGAGGGCGGATCATTAGGAAATAAAATATCATGGTTTTGGAAATGAACTTAATAAATTGTTTTGCACTAACCAAAGAGATGGCGTTAGGTGGTGCTACCTTTGGTATCCTGTACAACTTATTTCCCAAAGTAACAATAACAACGTGAGGCCTGGACTCATACACAATATGTTGCTTCCATAAGTATGTTTGGTCTAATAATACATCACAAAAATCAAGAGGAGAAACCCACATAGTACCTCATCCATGAGGGGCTTCATGTTGTAGGGAAGGTGACACTACTGGCTGATAGAGAGATCCCATCCTTGGTGAAGCCACCCAATGGTGTATGGTTGTGGGTGTCGGCAAGCCCAACCACTTCACGACCTCTGTTGAAATGAGGTTTTTTTGGCTCCCGCCGTTGACAATGAACTGTAGCGGGGAACCATTTACCCACATCTAGGAATGGAAGAAGTGCTCCCCGTCTTATGGATCTTCCGGTTCCTCCTTCTGGATCTTCATGGTTGCCACGGTGGCATTGGGATCCACATCTATAATCTACTTCCCTTTGTCATTCCCTTCATCGGGTTCTGATTTAGAGGGAGAGAATGCATCTGATTCAGAAGGCTTCAGCTTGGCTGCCATTGACTACTTGGCCTGATACTCACTTGTTTTGTGAGTGGATCTATTATGTAACTCACACCACTTTCCCATGTCCTTCTTTGGATTAGCGGCATTTTTATTTTCTTTCGGCTTTGGTGGGTTGTCCTTGTTGGAAATACTGAGAAGGGGGGGGTTGAATCAATATTCCTTTCATAGAATTAGTTAATCTTCAATTATTATCACTGTTTGTACAATGATAGCAGTAAAAAAAAGGAACACAAATGCACACATTTTTTAAGGTGGAAACCCACTCCGGGAAAAAACCACCTGAATTCTTTTCTAATAATTATTTAATATTCAACTCCAATTGAAAATAAAGCTCCAACTTCCCCGAATCTAGAAAAACACTCTTCTCCAGCTCCCATTGGATGGACGCTCCAATGCTTGAGATCCTTTAGTAGTCAACTGAAAGGATGCCCCAAACACCCAATGAGCTACAACTCACCCTAGCACCACCCTACCACCCTATAGAAGGATAAAACAAGAATGGACTCCCGTACTAGGGAAAATGGTCCACTTTACAATGATATATAATGATGTAGAAGAAGAAGACACACTAGACCATAACCCCAAGTATGACATAGCCACCTAATGATGATCCTAGACCTCTCGACACTGCCTCTTCAACTCTTGGCAGATAGACATTTGTACAATTTTTACAATGATGCATTTACAATGACTTAGTACAATGATACCTTTACAATGACTGTATGTAGTGCTGCCCACTTGAAAAATTCATGTGGTGAAATTATTTATCCTTTTTTGCACCTTGATTGCTGTACTTGTCATGCTACCCTCTGTTGCACCTTGCTTTGCTTTGCTGCCCTATAAATTCTGGTCCTTTGCAGCCCTTGACAACACATGATCTAGCTTTTTCTTGCCTTCTAGGAGCTCGATATTGAATCTAGTGTATCTCTGTTATTTTAGATCCCCAATATGTTATTTTTGGTCCTGTATTAGTCCTCTGAGTCTTCTTTACAATGCCACAAGTCTGACCCAATTTTGATTCTTCAAGTGAGAGTTATGCCCAATCTCTCACAATAACCTAATTATAGACTAGTTCAGTAGAGTGAACTTGTATGGTGTACCATGTGTCACTTTTTCTTCATTTGGCTCTGAAATTAATATAATGAAAACTAAATATGTGCACTATCAGTCAATTTTTACATAATTCCAATCCGATACTCAAAGAAATATTTATGACGATTTTCCCAAGGTCACTTCTTTGAGATGAAGTTCAGGAGCCTGCAAAAACACTAAATTCCATAGATCATATCTCCGAAAATATTGTGCACCTTGATCTGAAATTTTTACAAGAGCTTCCTCAGGATTTCAGCTTCACCTCATAAAAATTTCAGCTTTTGAACCTTCGTAGAAAAAATGTTATAGTGCAAATACCATGATGACATATTTAAGGTAGCGAAATCCCTACAAGAGGAGGAGATGAGGATCACATTTTATATAAATGATTAGGTTGAGAGGGAATTCAACAAGTGAACGTGGGAGGGATTTTAGGAGCTTAAAAACTATTAATTATTGAATTTTCAATGACCCATGCCACAACCCCATGGGGTTTTAGCCCACTAACTGGGGTTACAAACTTCAAACATGAATATCTCTCAAACTGTGAAGAATTACATGGTGTACCATATATAAACGGAAACATATCGACAAGTAGAAACCATAAAAAGTATTCTTGACCCATAATATAGAATTTTGGTAGGTCAAAATTCCCATGCAAGATCAAGGTAGCCCCTGGTGCTGCTTGGGTTAACATCAATGACAACCGCTGATCAACAATATCCCCCTTTGTCATTGATGGAAACACAAGTACTCCCCCTATGATCATGAAACCTCTTCCTACAACATTATCTCCCCCTTTGACATCAATGAAAAAGGGTAACTCCCCCTAACACACAACCATCCTGCAGACCTGTACACACTTCCACTCCCCCTTTATATTATGAATAAGGAAAATCTAATGAGAACTTGGGAGAATCCCAAGCTTCTGGCGAAGATATTCAAATGCTTCACGAGGTAAAGGTTTAGTGAAGATATCATCGATTTGTTCTTTTGTACAAACATACTCAAGTTTGATATTATTTTCAGTGACTTGTTCTCTAACAAAATGATATTTTATTGGAATGTGTTTTGTTTTTGAATGCATGACAAGATCCTTGGAGAAGCTGATGGCACTCGAGTTGTCACAGAATATGGGAATAGGCTCATTGAATTGTACTTGAAGATCTTGAATTTTTTTTTTTCATCCAAAGGACTTGAGTACAACATGATACCGCTGCAATGTATTCTACTTCCACTATAGATAATGAGATTGAGGCTTTCTTTTTGCTCAACCATGATACGAGATAGCCACTTAGATAGAATGCTACTCCACTAGTACTCTTATGCTCATCAACACTTCCTGCCCAATCTGCATCTGTGAAGGCTTGAATAATGAGATTGTTACCCTTGGGATATCACAAGCCATATTATTTTGTGCCCTTTATATATCGAAGAATTATTTTGACGACAATAATATGTGATTATTTTGGTGCTGCTTGGAATATTGCTACTTGTCCAACTGCTTGCGTAACATCTGGCCGGGAGGTTGTTACATATAGAAGATTACCAATCATAGATCTGTACAATCTCTGATCCACATCCTTAGATGAGTTGTCTATGCTCAATTTGAAACCTGTTACCATCGGAGTAAGGACGCGTTTGCAATCTTCCATTTTGAATTTCTTGAGCATTTCCTTGATGTACTTGGCTTGACATATAAATATTCCTTTCTCTTGCTGAGATATTTGAAGCCCTAAAAAGTATGCCACATCATCAAGTAAAGACATCTCGAACTCACTTTGCATCTTTTTAGAAAATTTCTTACTTAGTCGATCATCATTGCTACAAAATATTGTATCATCGACATATACCTCAACGATTGTTAAATTATCTTTATCTATTTGTACATAAAGATTTCTATCAACAGTACCTTTCTTGAACCCTTGTTGATGTAGATATCCATCAAGAAGAGTATACCATGCTCTAGGAGCCTGCTTGAGACCATATAGAGCCTTATTTAACCTCCAAACATAGTCTTATTTTTCTGATAGTAGAAAACTTCTAGGTTGTTTGATGTAAACTTCTTCTTCTAATTCGCCATTCAGATATGCTGACTTGACATTCATTTGGTAGAATTTAATTTTTCTTGAACATGCATAGGTGAGAAACATTCAGATGGCTTCCATTCTGGAAACTGGTGCAAATTTTTTGTCGAAATCAATTCCTTCCACTTGTGCATAGCCTTTGAAAACCAATCTTGCTTTGTTTCTGGTAACCTATCCATCTTCATTCAATTTGTTCCTGAACACCCATTAGTCCCAATTTTTTTTTTATATTTTGGCCGTGGAACTAATTCCAAGGTGTTATTCTTCTCGATTTGATCCAATTCTTCATTCATAGCTACTACCCAATGTTCATTCGGCTGGCTTCCTCAAAACTACTAGGCTCAAAGGTTGCTAGAAAAGTAATGTGATCTTGTTGTGATGAACGAAGTTGTCGACCTTCATTTATGTCACCAATGATTTGATTTGATGGATGGTTCTTTTGAATCCATTCTTTTGTTCTCTCTGGAGGAGTTTCTTGTTGTTGTTCTGGTTTATCTTGATGATCATTATTTACTTCTTCATGGTTGATAGTTTCTTCTTGTTCTAGAATTTTCTCTGTGTCTTTTTCAGCCTCTGTCTCAAGTTTCAAAGATTCTATATCCTCATCATTATTCGTTAGAACACCATATTCGTCAAATGTAACATTTATGCTCTCCACTATCTGTTTTCATCTTAGATTATAGCATTTATAGGACTTTATTTTGCGTGAGTAACCAACAAAGATACCTTCATCAACACGTGATTCAAAATTACCCAAAATTTTATCTTCTCTTTTGATATAACATTTGCTTCCAAATATTCTGAAATATTTTACATTAGCTGGTTCTCCCTTCCATAATTCATATGGGGCATTTTTGCAATTATTTCTGAGAAGGCTTTGGTTGATAATTAAGATTGGCGTATCAATTGCTTGAACCCAAAATTTTTCTTCCAATTTTGAGTCTTTCAACATTGTTCTACCCATTTCCTGTACGATTCTCTTCTTTCTTTCAGCAACTCCATTTTGCTGAGGTGTTCATGCTATTGAAAAATGTCTTTTTATTCCATTTTCGTCACAGTATTGCTGAAATAATTTGGAAGTGAATTCTCTGCAAGTATCTGATCTTAGACACTTTATTTTCAAATCAGTTTCATTTTCGAATAACTCCTTATAGATCTCAAAGCACTCAAATTCTTCAGATTTTTTCTTTAGGAAACTGACGGCTGTCATCCTAGTATAGTTATCTATCATTAACATGAAATATAATTCTTAATCTAATCCTTTTGTTCTCACATGACCACATAGACCAGTATTTATCAATTCCAATGGATGTGATGCAAAGTGTTCTTTTGTTTTAAATTGGAATTTTGTCTGCTTTCCATGCCGACAGGCTTCACATTGTGTGTCGGAAGGTTTTGAGATTTTCGACATTTCTCGTACTGCTTCCATTTTGCTTATCCTGAGAAGATTGTCAAAGTTTATGTGACCCATTCGTTTGTGCCATCACCATATTTCATATTCTTTAGCTAGTAGACATGCTTTAGTTACTTCATCCAGAACATATATGTCGTTTGGAGCTCGACTTTATATAGCCACAATTTTACCAAAACTACCTTTCCTGATTTCACATTTTGTGGAGTTGAATAACATGATGTGTCCTTGATCACACATTTGTCCAACACTGAGAAGATTGTGATTCATGTTTTCAACCAATAGAACATTCTTGGCTAGAACATCTTTTCTTCCAAGAGTGATGATACCTGATCCTATAACATTTGAAGATCCATCATTTCCAAAGGATACGATTCCATCCCTTCTCTTTCAGAGATACAAATTTATTTCTATCTCCAGTCATATGTGTTGAGCAACCGCTATCAACATACCACACATCTTTGTTGTTTTGAGCCTTGAGAGTGAGGCAACAATTATCAGTCTTCTTCTTCTTCCATGTTTGATCTGTGGCTTCGAAGATTCTTCTGGAGGATTTTAAAGTCTGCAGTCTCTGTCTATGTGTCCAAAGTTCTGACATTTGTAACATTCCATATTATTTATTAAATTTTCAATTCTATTGATGTTTCGTTGAGCCCTAGGAGGTTTATATTTGAAGGATCTCCTGGAATTGTATTGGTTCTTAGGGTACGTGCAACATTCTACAGCTTTATGACCAAATTTTCCACATGACTCACAATAGCCATGGAAAATATGTTGGTACCTGGATGGAAATATTCGTCGAGGAATCGTCTTCCAAGGATGTTCTTGAGATCTCATAGGTTCATTGTATTTTTTTGTAGAACATCTTGCTTCTTCTTCTTTGTAACCAAGGACAGTTCTTTTGTTGTAAGATCATTGATTGTTGATGAGTTCTTCCAATGCCCTTGAGATGTTGGCATAGTTTTGGACAGTTTTTCCCTTCTGTTGGTATCCTGTGTTTTGATAGATTGGCTTCCCAAAAGACAAGGCAACATCAAAACCAATATTTAGTGTTCCAGGATCTAGTCCTCCTATTCTCATAGAGGGATCTCTCAAATTGTTTGCAAAGGTATGTCTTGTTTTCTTTTAAGTAGTGCTTTTAGACTAGCTATTAAGTGCAAGTATTTTTTTGATTGTTTGTTCGGTTGAATTGGTACAACAGGACATGAAAGGTCTAGGCAGTATAAAAAGAAAGAAGAAGTGTCAGATTCATTGGGAAATGGAGTCAAGAAGAGGTTTATGACAAAATTATCAATGGATATGGGATATCAAAGGGCAAATCTAACTTGGCCATAAGATCCTTTAGTTTTGTGAATGAGATGGACATTAATGATTTGAAAGAGAGTTTTAATTCTCAACAAAGGGAAATTAAAAACATAACCTAAACATAAAGAGGTATTTGATAGACAGGGCTAACCATGAATTCTAAAAACCACACTTTAAGCAAATAATGACTTCAAGAAAACTTTCAAAATGAAATCTAAGATTCAGGGAACACCCTATTTCCTCAAATATTTTATTTCAAATGACTTAGAAAACATAAAATATTCACTAATAGCTACATTCGTAGAAGAGGGAACACCTAAAAATCCGTGATTACAACTATAAAGACCTTTGAAACAACTATTCTAGCAGGAACAAAGGGTATGATCAAAACAAACCTCTTTCGCAAACTACAAACAATGGTACTTCAAAGGGAGACTTCAAAAACAGCTTTCAAGTGGCAGCAGACAAGCAGGGAAAACCATAAATCATGTTGGAACCAACTATTTGAACTATTAGAGAAATAAAAAAAGCATGAGGACTAAAGAGAGAGATTAAAAACTCTAAAATACCTCAGCAGAAGAAAACATAAAACAGTGAAGGATAAATAGGTCTAAGGTGCTTCCAGGAGTCATTTCTTAGCCTAAACTTTTCATCTTACTATAGTAAGAATTTATGGAACAAAATGAAAACAGGAAAAACAACAGAAAATTTAGAATACATCACCAAAATCCAAGCTCAGGGATCCAATGATAGAGCCTTCTCAAGAACAAGCATGTCACAACATCATCAAGCTTCCAAGACTTTAATTTCTTCTTCAACTTCGAACAAACTATGTATTATTTCAGAGAGTTTCAGTGTTACAACTAGTGACCAACCAACACTTTACAATGTGCTCCTCAAGGAGATTTTATAAGAAAATGAGGAGGTGGAAGAGTTCCTAGGGTTGAAGTGTAATTAATTCTACACTAAATGCAAATCCTAGCGTCGAAAACCATGCAAGGCATAAGGTAGGGAAGCATCGAATTACAAATCTATTTCATTTACTTTGTTTCTACTTTTTTAGGCTTAATGGGTAAAAAAGATTGAATTTAAGGCTCTTCTTATCTTTATAATAACTTCTACTGATAGTTGGGATATTTGTTTTGCTTGTAATAACTGTTCAGCTATCTTTGGCCTTAATGTTTCGGACCGAGATTTGATTCGGGTATTCCTTTGAGGCAGAGAGGCTGCATGGTGGCAATATAGTAGTTGGGGAATCAATTGGCCCTTGTGATGTGGCATTCAAGGTCTTCTGGATCTGATTCTCTGTTTCATAAACCTAGTGATTTAGCTTTGGAAATGTGTTTAGGCTTGATTAAGCCATAATCTTCATCTTTGACACTGATACCCTTTCATTAATTGATTTTTAACTGTGTCTGCTGTTTGCAGGTGTGCAGAGGGTTTATTGGAGTTTTTGCTCAGAAAAACGATAATCATGACTTATCAATTCCCTAAAAACTTTTAATTATCCCTTTGAAACCCTTCAATATGTATCAAAAGGTCGTAAGGATCGTCATCCTTGGCCAATAACAGTGTAATAATCTGCGGGAAGGTTTAACTTTAACTTCATCTAAACCTGCATAAAAACACACAAACATTATTTAAATCCTATGAATTCATGGTTTAAACTACTTAGGAGGGTTGGTGGAAGCATTTTGGAGCGATGCGGAGGAAGTGCGAATGCAAGCGATGGGGGAAAAATGCTCGCAGAGCAGCTAACCAGGTCAATGGAGGTTTGGGTGTGAGGACGAATGTGGACTGTTGGATTAGAATAATCCATGGTGGAGATCATCCGATGCAGTCGCTTGGGAGAATAGATGGAAGGCAAACAAATGAGAGCAAGATATAACGTGGGCCGTTTGATCTCAAAGATTGACGGTCAAGATTAAATGTGAGAATGATAGGGGCAAGTTAGAGTGGAAAGTGAAACGAGGGTGAGATTTAAAACAAGACCGTCTGATCTTAACAATCAATGGCTGAGATTTAAAATCGAAAAGATAATGCTGTGGAGAATAGTGGTAAGGCGGAAAACCAGAATGGTTTTTGCGCAGTGTTGGGGCGGTTTCAGATTTTTGCCCAAAAAATGTGAATCCATACACTTGCTGACACTTGTCCCTTAAAAAACCACCCATTTCACGTTTTTTTTGGATGTTAACGTTCAGACGCAAAAATTATGTGAAAGGGGTTTTCAACCGTCGGATGAGAGGCTCTAGATCTGACGACGCGGATAAAACACGATGGAGGGTAAGCTGCGCAGGGGGAAAGGTAGGTGGGGTTAATGGTGGTTTAGATCCTGACCGTTGGATCTTGGGAACAAACGGTTGAGATCTGTTGATGGGGAGAAATGAGTAGGTCAGGGTTTGAAGAGTGGGAGTAATGCAGACTACCCAATCTAAAAAGATCAACGGCAGAGATTTCATCGCAGGATCGCATCGGTGGGAGGAAAGGGCAAAGTGGCGATGAAATGTGCTGATGTGATTAAGCACAGACCATTCGATCTAAGAGAGATCAATGGTCAGGATTAAATCGATGGGTGAGATGGTGGAGGGCTATGGGTGAAGTGCGATAAGATCTTGACCATTGGTTCTTGTGGATTTGAACGGTCCAGATCAAATCGGCAGATCGGAGGAGAAGGGCTCATCGCATCAGAGTTTTTTTAATTTGCGATGCACGATCAAGAACTGGCTGTCGGATCAGAGGGGAGATCAACGACTGAGGTTTGATTGGAGGGATTGCATTGAAAATTTTGAAAGACACGGAAAAGGAAGGACCCCTGCGGACTTCCGATGCAATGATGTGATGGCCTTTGATCTACAGAGATCGACGACCTAGATTTATTTCAAATCATTGCGTCGGGTTTATAAAAAACAAAGGAAAATAAGGTTTGGGAAGAGTTTTAAATCTCTTTAGAGCCCGATTGCAGGGCTCTAGGTCATATGCGGAAAAGGGGCTGGGGCTAAGGCTGTAGGGGGCTTAAGGCCTTAATAGAAAAACGAAGGTTTTTAGGATTTTTGAAGGGGTTTTTTTAGGGTTTTGAGGGTTTCGATAAGGAAGAAAAGGGTTTTTAAACTTTATGGAAGGGGATTAAATGGTTTTAAAAGGGTCTTGGAAGATTTCGAGGCCAAAATGAAGGGATTTTAGAGGAGTTTTGTGGGGGGGAAAATGGTTGAAAGGAGAAGTGAAAATGATGGAAAATAAGGGTTTTAAGCAGTCTTTCTCTTGGTGAACAACACGCTTTTTAGGATAAAGAGGAAATAGCAATGAAGATTAACTCAAGGAATAGTAATCATCATAAAAACTTTAAAGGATGATAAGTTTTCAAAGGGAACTTTCTTTTGAATTTTTGAAGACAAAGTCTAGACACCATTGTGTATGATAGAATTTATAGGTGGCTAACAGTGGCTCCACTTGGGGAAGACAGCTGGTCCTTTAGGTGTCTAGAACCTCTGCTACAAATCTCTGGCTTTCATTAAACCAGTGCCTTAATCCATTGGGCAACAAACTTTCTTTTTCTTTTGGCTGACCTTTCTCTGATTTGATGATCTCTGCAGCAATTTGAAACAATGGAATTCTATCAAAACAACATGTCTACCTACCCATTCCTACTGATCCTAACATTTTTTATTCTTTCAGAGTGAATTTGGACTAGCATACTCTCTTCAACAACATTTTATTCTTTTGAAAAAACATAAAACTAATATATTTATATTCTTTTTTCTCCATGAACTCAGTTTAAACAGTTGAGTTCATAAGCTTCTCTACCTAACTACTATCTGTCAGGATTAGACTGTCTGACATATTTTTACTCTCTAAGTTCTAAAACAGAAATTTAAAAGCAGCCAAGCCAGGATTAAATAGTCTAAATTGTTGCTGATCTATGGCATAAAAACAAGTTGCACATAGATTAAAATTTGCAGAAACTTTAAAACAAAAAATGGTGAAGGCTTAAGATCTGAAAATTAAAACCTCCTTCATTATCTCTTCAGCTCTGATTTTGAATTTGTTTGAGCTGTCCTTTCTCTCTTTATGGTTCAAGTTTTGAACATATTTGAACCTTCTTTCTTCTAACCTAAGCTACCTTACTGATAAGCCAAGATTGATTTTTTTGGAAAATCTAATTCACTAACCTATCAGCAGTAAATTGAAAAGCTAATCAGTCATGATTAGGCTGTAGAGTGGGCC